>SKCR01039628.1:0-134845 GCA_019454045.1 Zanthoxylum bungeanum | reverse complement strand
TAGATTTTAATTCGGGCAAACGAGTTAATTTAGAATTAATTCGTTAGCGACGTAAATAATAATTTCGCTAGGCGCAATTATTTATTTAAATTCGATTTAATTAACGTCGCGACGAAAGTTCGGTATTTCGGAAATATCGAACCCGAACGCGTGAGTACACGTGGGCCCACTTTCATTTGGGTTGTGTGGGGCCCACATGACACATGTCATTTTATGCATTATTTAATTGTTAATACATTGCATGGTGATAGTGTACAATACACTGAATGGTTTTGCATGGAGTTTGAGTGTTTGACACTCTAAGCCATTGCATGATTTGTGTCATAAGTATTATTAATTTAATAAATATTATGGCATAAATATAAATTGATTTTTTGTAACAAAAATTATTTCAACCTATCTCTCTCACATTGCCGAAACTACATGCAGTTTTGGGCTCTCCATTTCTTCAATTTGTGGCAAGATTTGAAGAAGTTGTGCATTCAAAATAACATCAAAGGCTAGCACCTTCAAGGGATCATACATAGGTGATATGGGAAACTAATCCTTGAGCTTGGAAGGATCAAACTCGACTTGGAGTCCCTCTTTTCTTCTTGGCCGAAAGCTTCACTGCACAAGGGAGGAATTTCGCATCATCTTAGCATCCATTTTCAAGTATTGTGAGTATGATTCCGCCATACTTCAATTTATTCATTCATGTATTTATATATTTTTTGCTTGTTCTTGTTGATCTTGGGGCTTGGTTATTTTTTCCAACAGGGCAGACACAAATCTAGCCCCAGGCCTTGCACATGACATCCGATGCTGGATCGAAATACGCAATACTACGTATACTACGCCTGATATAGATCACATATTCCAGTAAGAATATTTCTGGAGATTTGTAGGTGGGCACGGTGCTTTGCTAGAAGCCAACCATGTCTTGTAAATCGTGTAGTAAAAACGTAGTAGTACTAGGTACGTACGGTTCGGATAGTCCGACGATCGGATTACTGCCAATATATCCGGGGATCTCATGGGTCGCTTCCCGAAGATTCATCGATGATTTATGACTCGCACTTTATTAATATGGGATTAATTAAAAGAGAGAGAACAATTAATTTGGAATTTATTGATAAAATAATATATTCGATATATTATACGAAATTGGATTCGACGTAGAATTAAATTAGATTTTAATTCTGGCGAACGAGTAATTTAGAATTAATCGTTAGCGACATGAATAAATTTTTACTAGGCATAATTATTTAATTACGTCGCAATGAAAATTCATTAATTCGGAATTAGCGAACCAGAGCCCGGGAGTGTTTGTTAGGTTTATATCTAGGTCCCAAGATCAAACAAGACATGAAATACATGTGTGAATACATCAACGGAGGTAGCGGAATACTCACATCGATCGGTTGAGATGATTTGAAGACGAACAAAGCCTAAAAATCCCACTGTTTTGGCGCCACTGCTGTGCAGTTCACAGCCCACAATTTCAGAATTTTGAGCTGCGAAACGGAGCTCCAAGCTTCGTCCAACGGATCCCGGCTCATGGGTGAACCTCCCTACCACCTTCGCAAGTCTCGTAGTGTGCTAGCACTTGGATTTTCACCATGAAAAACAACTTTGGCTTCCCTTTGCTCGGTTTTTACAAAGAAAAACAGTGAGCAATATTGCCCATTTTGGGCGTGAGAGTGTGGAGAGAAATGGAGAGAAAATGAATGTGTTGACTTGTGAAATGAATTACAAAAATGCTTTATATATTTTTCCAAAAAATAATAAGCATTTACCATTTAAATTATCAAATAAAATAAATGGTAATCAATTACACAACCACCAAACACTATTCCAACAACACCCATCACTATTCATTTTACTTTAATAAAGTGATGTGTGTCTTTCAATCAATCAATCACATCAATCAATCACATCACATCACTCAAAGTGACATTTGATTTGACGCTTGATGTGACGAATGATTTGACGCTTGATGTGACTTGCGTTGCCGCACTCGCATTCGAAATACGAATGTGCTCGCAATCACACTCGGGCTCGGGTTCACTAATTCTCAATTAGCGAATTTTCCATCGCGTCGTAATTAAATGATTACGCCTAGCGAATTCACTATTCACGTCGCTAACGAATTAATTCTAAATTAATTCGTTCGCCCGAATTAAAATCTAATTTTAATTCCGCGTCGAAATATATTGAATATTAATTTCATTTAATATATCGAATATATTAATTTACCGATTAATTCCAAATTAATCATTCTCTCTCTTTAGACGATATTTTATCCTAGATAAAATATCTCCGTAATTAATCCTAGATTAATTTTCTCTCTCTTCTATAATCCCAGATTATTTAGAGTGCGAGTCATACGTCATCGGTGGATTATCGGGAAGCGACCCATGAGATCCCCGGATATGTTGGCAGTAAATACGGTCGTCGAAATATCCGAATCACGTACGTACCAAGTACTACGTTCTACCGATTTACGAGACAAGATCGACTTCTAGAAAAGCACGAAGTCTACCCAATTCTCCGGTCATATTCATCTAAGATATTTAAGATCTATATCAAGCGTAGTATACCAAGTATCGTGTATTATCGGCCCAGTATCGGATAGTCACGTGCTAGGGCTGGGGCTGGTGGATAAATGTCTGCCCCGTCCGAAGCACATGTCGGATGTCTGGTAACTAGTCTCTATAATCGGATATACATGACCTTGTCATAATATCCCGATGCCGGCCAGCACTTAAAGAAACTAATACCGTATCCTGCGTGACATCATCTCACTATGACTGAAGTGATACTTCCGTCTTGACATCACACCCAATACACTACGATTCTCAATATACCCAGCATTGGCGTACACAGAACCGGTTAGATTCCTAGACGACCTCAACTAAATTATATTGATTGTCGTAAGCATTAGCGGTGCAAGTCTCAAGTTAAGACCATACACACCTACCCTGATGTCGGACTCCCATAGACACATAGTCATAATACCAATGGGATTCCGAGGGGTCTATCCAGAGCGAAGCTGTTTCCCGTACCATCGGTGAAACACAACCTCCTATCGCACTTGCATGAGTATCCAATACCCAAATATATGAGAACTATGCCGTTGTGCCCTCACAACGCGCACAAGTGCAATACTAGCCTATTCCGCATTATCGATGTCCAGTCTCGATAATACTATGACTAGGGATATTTAATGATTAATCCTTCGTGGACTGATACTGTCTCATATCATTCTCAGTCCTGGAACTAATCATATGGACCTCTCTTCATTTATATATCTAAGGTGATCTAATCACAAATGATGAGAGTGCAATTTCCTTGTCACATAGTTAATTTGTACAACAACACTATGATCTGTAGAAATAGTGACGCTATGGGTCATATTATCCAACAGTGTTTGGGGGCGCACTCGCATTTCGAATTCAAGTGCGGCCCACAAGTCACATCAAGCGTCAAATCATTAGTCACTTTGATTGATGTGATGTCTAGTCACTTTGAGTGATTTGACAAGTTGTCATTAGTGATTGATGGTGGTGGTTGAAGGCTTTAAAACCTTGTACCTAATTTTGGTAAATGGATTTTTGAAATTCATTTTAAGTGTATTCGATACACAAATCCAAACAACCAACACAAGACTTTTTCTTCTCTCTTTCCTCTCCTACAACTCTCGGTCAAGGGCCATTTTGCTCTCCAAAAATCTGCAAAAACCATGAACACAAGGAGAAGCAAAGTAAATTTTGTGGCAAAATTTCAAGAGTGCTAGCACACATTCGGGGTCTTGCGAAGGTGATAGGGAAACCAACTAGTGAGCATGGAATCACCATTCGAAAGCTTGGAGCTTGGACCGAATATGGAGGACAAAATGGGAGCTCAAAAACCGTGAACATCATGGAACCAAAGCTTGAAGAATTTTGTCGTTCCTCGAATCGCATAACCGATCAATGTAAGTATGATTCTGCCATTCATCGTTGAGTATTCACATTTGTTTCATTGCTTGAATTGATCCTTGGGACTTAATAGAAACCCAACAATGGTATCTTGAGCCATTTTGAGCATGAAACTTAATTAGGGTAAAATTTGGGTAAAATCAATTTGAACATGATTTGATGAAATTGATTGATTGAGTATGCTTGAATGATGATGTATTGAAGTTGTATATGATCAATTTCATGAAAAGTTGATTGGATCAATTTTTGCCCAAAATCTTGGCTTGGCCGAATGGTATACTTGCCCTAAAGTCATGGTGATTTGTGTTTTTGATCATTGGATGAGTTGGAAAACATTGGGTAATGTTGATTTAGGATTTAATTGGATTAAAACCGAATCAGACAAATAAATCCCCATAATTCCGTGACATTGAAGCATGTAAAATGATGTGATTTTTTGATTCAAATGTGTTGAACGTATGTTGATGATAATGAGTATAATTAATTGTGTAAATTAGTGTTTTGGAAATATTAATTTGAGTAATTAATTATGGCATACACTTAAAATTATTTAATTGTGAAATTTGGAATTTTGTAAGTTAATTAATTGGGCCAAATTTGGAAATGGGCTTTTAAAGTTGTAATTGGGCTTAATGGGCTTGGTTGGGCCAAGTTTGGTTTAGGCTAATTGGTTGGATCCAATTTGGCCCAAAACCATATCCATAAAGTCCAATTATGACTTAATGGACCTTTAATTTTAATTGGGCCTAATGGGCCTAAATTGGTTTCTTGGAAAATAAGGGTGATTCCTTAAATGGGCTTTGGTATTTGGGTTTGACCCATATTGACCAAAAGTCCATGCCTTAAGAAATTAATTAAAAGCCTATTAGACTTTAAATTAAATTGACATTGGATGTTAATCGGGCTTTGAGACCCGTAACGATTAGATTTAGAATCTAAGTCGTAAAGGTTCATTAATAAAGTGTAATATTTAATTTGGAATTAAATATAGAATTAGTATTAAATACAAATTGAATTGGATTTAATGTTGTAGTTTAATATAATTTGAGAATTCGTACTTTGAGTACTTATTCGCAAAACGATTTGGACTCGCGCAAAAATCAAATCGTTGTTTGAATATTGGATGGTCATTAATATTCAGATTAATTAATTGGATTAGATTGATTGATAACATTCTTGTGTGAATACATGAATGTGATGTATGAATAATGCATATCGGATGGATATTAGATGGGTGAGGGCAATTTTGGAAATTATTGTAATAAATTTAGAATTTATTAATTGGACCTGCGTGTCCAGCCTATTACCTCTTGACTCTGTGTATTTCTCTTCTCACCTCTTCCCCTCAATGTAAATGAGGGTTCTTTAGAAGTGTTATGTAATCGGGTAGAAATAATACTTGTGCTAGCGGGAGAGAAGAAATGGAGAGATTTGTTCTAGGAACAATGTGTTTAAGTATCCATCCGCATATCATTATTATATTTATTCTATACGCGCCTTATTATGTGTTTAGAATGCATGTTTAAGGGTGTATGATGATGATACCTTAACAAAGATAATTAATTGGTTGCTAATTACACGCGAAAACCCTCACTACATATTAAGCGTTTTTCCTTCCATTGAGTGATTCTTACTCAAGATCCAAGACTGGCATTTGTTTGTTGGCCAAAGTCAAGACCTTTGTCCGTCGCGGATGTGTGTGAATCATGAAAGCTTTGTTCCATATCAGTGTCTTGTCCAAGTTGTGATTTGTTGGCCAAAGTCAAGATCACTTCCTGTCCATCGACATCGATTACGAAGCTTTCCAAGGTCAATGGGTTCCGCTTAACTGGGATCACTAAGTTTGTTGTGCCAAAGCCAAGACTTAGTTTCAGAGGAAAAAAGGTTAGGCAATATATTGGTTATATTGACATATATAAGATATTTTTTTCGGACTTGGATGTCCACCTACTGGATCTAGGAATTGGATGAGATCCAATTGATCTTAGAGATCTACCTAGTTAATTATCATACAATTTGTTGGCCAAAGTCAAGATTGTGTGTTATTTAACGAGATCCTAGCCCACTAGGAAACAAGGTTTCCCGAGTACTCCATAGAGGGTTAAAGGCTCGCCGAAAAATAGTGGGAGGCAAGTATTAAATTTGCAATATTCGTTTAGTTACTTGCCATACGCGCTCATTTCAATTTTCGTCAATACAAATTAATATATTAGTTGGACTAATATTTAATGTTGTTTTAATTAAACAGTTGGATTGTATTCAAACTATTTCATTATAGTTGATTATATAATTGGATTATAGTAATCAATATATTTGAATTAACTAATTTCAATTAATAGTTGATTTTATAATTGGATTATAGTAATCAATATAATTGAATTTAATCTATTAAATTATAGTTGATTATATAGTTGGACTATAGTAATCATTATAATCAATAGTACGTAAAATCGTTGATTAAATAGTTGGACTATTAGAATCAAAATAATTGAAAGATTAGTGTTTAAAACATAATCCTGGGAGAAAATGTATTTAAACGACTTTAACTTTCAAATTGGGAATAAAATCTCAGGATAGTCCTGGATGACCGAGAAGTTACTTTATTTGATATAGTGACATCTCGAGCCTAAGCTTGGAGTTAAGCAAATAGTAGAGCATGATCTTTGGAAGATTCATGTGATGATAACTTTAGTGCTTAATCCATTAAGCTTGCCAAATAGACTCCTTAATTTCCTAGTCAGAACTAAGGATTAGATCCTTATAGTATGATAATGAAATTGAAGGATCTTCATAGATCTATTCTTAGATCTTAGAAGTACAAATTGCAATAGTAAACTTTTGGAGAGTTAATGGCTATACTCAAAGAGATAATGCCAGAGTTTGCAATAAGGCAATGAGCGCAAGACGCATCTTACTTCGACATCCCAGAAGGCCAAGGCTTGGCCAAAGGCTTCTGGAGTGTGGAAAAAGGGCAAAGGCAAAGTCATTATAATCTTCTGGGAAGACAAAGGACATATCCCAAGATGTCTGCCTAAATTGTGGCAAACGGGGTCACTGGAAGCGTAACTACCATATGGACAAGGCAGACATGAAGGAAGTGAAGAGGGGCAAGGCTCCGACTTCAAATATGTTTGTCATAAACATGTTCACTACGAGTATTAAAATTGGATTTTAGATACTGGATATGGTACATATATATGCATTGATGTGCAGAATCTGCTGGTAAGCAGGATACTGACTTCAGTTGAGATTTATCTGCGAGTCGGAAACGGGACTAGCGTCGCTGTTTTAACCGTAGAAACCTATGTTTAGGAACTACCCTTCGGGTATGTACTTGAATTAGGAAACTGTTAAAATGTAACTAGTTTGACTAGAAACATTATCTCTATATCAGGGTTTAACCCGTTGCGGGTATACCTCTATATTCTAGAACACTAAAGTGTTTTATTATATAAAGATGATATTGAGATAAACACATTAGATGTGAATAATAGTATTTATATTTTGAATATAAATATATCTCAAATGTATGACATGACAAACAAATAGCTCAAACTGAATTAATCAGTTGAGACTTATATGTGGCATTGTTGTCTGAGACACAATTAACAAGACTCGTATATCCATAATTTGAAGAGTGGATACTAGGACGAATTTGATTCCATTCAAATGATGTCTACGAATCTAGTTTATTAGGCAAAATGCCTAAATTGACATTTACTTGGTAAAAGTGTAACTGCCACCGATCTGTTAGCCCTTGTTCATAGTGACGTAAGTGGGCCCATGTCTAGCTAGGCTAGAGGTGGATATGAATATTTCGTGACCTTTACGGATGTGGCATCGCGTTATGGTTATGTGTTTCCTTTGAAACATGAATCATAAACTTTTGATTAATTCAAAGAGTTTCGACACGAAGTAGACAAACAGATCGGCTAAAGTATTAAACACCATGATTAAACCATGATGAAAATACTTAACCAATAAGTTTCTCAAATACTTGAAAGAATATAGTATTCTTTCAATGAGGACTCCTCCCGAAACACGTCAATTTGACGGTGCGTCTGAACGGAGAAACCGATTTTTGTTAGACAGAATAAGGTTAATCATGAGTCGCTCTGAGCTACCATTTCCTTCAAAGGATACGCATTAACTGTGCAAAACTTATTTTGAATAAGGTTCCATAATAATCTGTTAGACAGATTTCATATTAGATATGAACAGGAAAGAAACCAGGTTTCTCAATCCTGAAGATTTGGGTATGCTAGGCATATGTTTGGATGATACCAAACTATAACCCAAATCGGATAAGTGCCTAAGTTGTGGGTTATCCTAGGGAAACCAAAGTATAGTACTTATATGTTGGATAATATGACCCATAACGTCACTATTTGTACAGATCATAGTGTTGTTGTACAAACTAACTATGTGATAAGGAAATTGCACTCTCATCATTTGTGATTAGATCACCTTAGATATATAAATGAAGAGAGGTCCATATGATTAGTTCCTGGATTGAGATGATATGAGACAGTATCAGTCCACGAAGGATTAATCATTAAATATCCCTAGTCGTAGTATTATCGAGACTGGACATCGATAATGCGGAATAGGCTAGTATTGCACTTGTGCGCGTTGTGAGGGCACAACAGCATAGTTCTCATATATTTGGTATTGGATACTCATGCAAGTGCGATAGGAGGTTGTGTTTCACCGATGGTACGGGAAACAGCTTCGCTCTGGATAGACCCCTCGGAATCCCATTGGTATTATGACTATGTGTCTATGGGAGTCCGACATCAGGGTAGGTGTGTTTGGTCTTAACCTGAGACTTGCACCGCTAATGCTTACGACAATCAATATACTTTAGTTGAGGTCGTCTAGGACTCTAACCGGTTCTGTGTACGCCAATGCTGGGTATATTGAGAATCGTAGAGTATTGGGTGTGATGTCAAGACGGAAGTATCACTCCAGTCATAGTGGAGATGATGTCACGCAGGATACGGTATTAGTGCTCTTAAGTGCTGGCCGGCCATCGGGATATTATGACAAGGTCATGTATATCCGATTATAGAGACTAGTTACCAGACATCCGACATGTGCTTCGGACGGGGCAGACACTTATCCAGCCCCAGCCCTAGCACGTGACTATCCGATACTGGGCCGATATACACAATACTTGGTATACTACGCTTGATATAGATCTTAAATATTCTTAGATGAATATGACCGGAGAATTGGGTAGACTTCGTGCTTTGCTAGAAGCCGATCTTGTCTCGTAAATCGGTAGAACGTAGTACTTGGTACGTACGTGATTCGGATACTCCGACGACCGTATTTACTGCCGACTTATCCGGGGATCTCATGGGTCGCTTCCCGATAATGCACCGATGACGCATAACTCGCACTCATTAATAATCTGGGATTATATAGAAGATAGAGAAAATTAATCTAGGATTAATTACGGAGATATTTTATCTGGGATAAAATATCGTCTAAAGAGAGAGAATGATTAATTTAGAATTAATCGGTAAATTAATATATTCGATATATTAAACGAAATTAGATTTCGACATAGAATTAAAATTAGATTTTAATTCGGGCGAACGAATTAATTTAGAATTAATTCGTTAGCGACGTGAATAGTGAATTCGCTAGGCGTAATCATTTAATTACGACGCGACGGAAAATTCGCTAATTGAGAATTAGTGAACCCGAGCCCGAGTGTGATTGCGAGCGCATTCGTATTTCGAATTCGAGTGCGGCAACGCAAGTCACATCAAGCGTCAAATCATTCGTCACATCAAGCGTCAAATCAATAGTCAGTTTGAGTGATGTGATTGATTGATTGATTGATGTGATTGATTGATTGAGTGATTGACACACATCAAGTCACTTTAATAAAGTGACATTGAATAGTAGATGGAAGTAGATGAAATAGTGAAGTTGGTTGAGACTTTTACCATTTTAATTATTTAATGAATTATTTGGTAATTGTTTAATGTATTTTCTTGGAAAATATATAAAGGTTTTTGGAAAATCTTTTGGCAACTAATTACACATTTTCTCTCCATCTCTCCTCCTCTCTTTCTCACGCCCAAAAGGGCTGTTTTCTCTTCTCCAACACAGCTCACTGCCGTGAGCTTTAAGGGGAGCAATGAGTGTGTTTTGTTGCAACACACAAGTGCTAGCACACTTACGAGACTTGCGAAGGTGTTAGGGAGGTTCACCCATGAGGCGGGATTCGTTTGACGCAATCTTGGAGCTCATTTTCGCAGCTCAAAAATCTGATTTTGTGGGCAGTGAACTACAGTTGCGTTTTTGCAAGGGAAAAATCAACTTCGTTTGTTGCCGATTCGTCTCAACCGATCGATGTGAGTATTCCGCTACCTCCTTTGATGTATTCACACATGTATTTCATGTATTGTTTGATCTTGGGACCTAGAATAAACCTAACAATGGTATCAGAGCTATAGGTTCAAGCATGAAAATGTAGGGCTTAAAATTGGGTACTTTGTATTTGAGCATGATTTTATAAAATTGGATGTTTAAGCATGCTTAATAAATGTTGAATTGATGATTGATTTGATCAATTTCAAGAAAATGTGTTTGGAACAATTTTCCCCAAATTTGTGATGTTGGCCGAATGTGTATGCTATTTGGAGTTCTTGGAATTTTTTGATTTTAGTTCATTGGATGAATTAGAATCATTAAGGATAATGTTAATTTGAAACTAATTGTATTGGATTTTGAATTGAACATAAAATCCCCAAAAGTTATCACCTTGGCCGAATTGGAATATGCCCTTGAATGTCTTGGCATTTTGATTTTTGAACATTGGATGTATTGGAAATCATTTAGGATGTTGATTTAATGTCGATTGTGGGTTCGATTGGATTGAAACCAAATCGGACACAAAATCCCTCCTTTGGCCGAGAGCTTTAAAGCATGTAATGGGTTTGATTTTTTCATTTATATGTTGGACATGTGATGATAATAATGAACATGATTAATTGGACTAATTTGGTGTTTTAGAAATATTGATTTGGGTGATTAATCATGTAATGCACTTTAGGTAATTAAATTGCGAAATTGGATTTGTGTAATTTAATGAATTAGGCCTTTAAATTGGATTTGGGCTTATTATGTTGTAATTGGGCCTATTGGGCTTGATTTTATCAAGTTGGATTTAGGCCAAATGGATTGGATCCAATTGGGCCCAAAACCACTACCATAAAGCCCAAATGCGACTAATGAACCTTTAAAGTTTAATTGGGCCTAATGGGCCTAAATTGATTTATGGGCTTATGGGGTTACTCCTTGATTGGGCTTTGGTTGCCGAAGCCCACACTTAAAGAAATTAATTAAAGCCCATTAGACTTGAATTGAATTGACGTTGGACGTTAATCGGGCTTTGAGACCCGAAGCGATTAAATTTGGAATTTAAGTCGTTAAAGGTTTATTAATAAAGTGTAATATTTAATTTGGAATTGAATAGTGAATTAGTATTAAATACATATTAAATTAGATTTAATGTTGTAGTTTAATTTAATTCATGAATTCGTACTTTGAGTACTTATTCGCAAAAAAACGAGTTTGACTCGAGCAAAATCAAATCGTTGTTTGAACATTGGATGATCACATAATTATCAGATTAAAATTTGATTAGATTGATTGATAGCATGCTTTTGTGTGAATACGTGGTTGTGATGAATGAATAATGTATATCGGATGGATATTAGTCGGGTGGGGCAATTTTGGAAATTGTTGTAATAAATTTGATTTATTAAATTGGACCTGCGTGTCCAGCCTTATCACCTCTATTCTCTTTGTATTCTCTTCTCACCTATTCCCCTCAATGTAAATGAGGTTTCTTTAGAAGTGTAGTGTAACGGGTAGAAGTAATACAAGTGCTAGCTTGAGTGAGAAAGGGAGAGATTTGATCTAGGATCAATATGTTAAGTATCCATCCGCATATCATTATTTTTATTTCATATGCGCTTTATTATGTATTTAGAATGCATGTTTAAGGGTGTATGATGATGAGACCTAAACAAAGATAATTAAATTGGTAGCCAATTTGCACGCGAAAAGCCCTCATCAAATATCATGCGTCTTTTCCTTCCATTGAGTGATTCTTACTCAAGATCCTAGATTGGCATGGGTTGTTGGCCAAAGTCAAGCCCTTGTCCGTCGAAGATGTGTTTGAATCACGAGGCTTTGTTCCATATTGGTGTCTTGTCCAAGTTGTGGTTTGTTGGCCAAAGTCAAGACCACTTCTTGTCCAACGACATTGATTACGAAGCTTCCATGGTCAATGGGTCCACGCTTGACTGGGATCACTAGGTTTGTTGTGCCAAAGCCAAGGCCTAGTTGATTCAGAGGAAATAGGTTAGGGTATATATTGGATATATAGGCATATATATGATATATGTTTAGGACTTGGATGTCCACCTATTGGATCTAGGAATTGGATGGATCCAATTGATCTTAGAGATCTACCTAGTTAATTATCATACAATTGTTGGCCAAAGTCAAGATTGTGTGATATTTAACGGGATCCTAGCCCACTAGGAACACCCCGGTTTCCCGAGTACTCGACAGAGGGTTAGAGGCTCGACGAAAAATAGTGGGAGGCAAGAATTGAATTTGCAATATTCGTTCAATTACTCGCCATACGCGCTCAAACAAATAACACTCGTCATATATATTAAATGTTAGTTGGACTAATATTTAAATTGTTGTTTTAATAAACAGTTGGACTGTATTATAGTTGATTATATATAATTGGATTATATTAATCAATATATTTGAATTAATTAATTTCAGTTTACAGTTGATTTTATAATTGGATTATAGTAATCAATGTAATTGAGGTTAATTAATTTGGATTATATTTGATTATATAGTTGGACTATTATAATCATTATAATATATAGTACCACTAATAATTGATTAAATAGTTGGACTATTGAAATCAAGAAAGAATTGAAAAGTTGGATATTTAAAATATAATCTGGATTAAATATTTTAAATGATTTAATTTTCAAATTGGGAATAAATAATAGGTTACTTTATTTGATAAAATAACTTATTATACCTTAAGCCCAAAATTAAGCAAAATAAGTAGAGCATAAAATCTTTGGAAGATTTATGTGATGATGACTTTAGTGCTTAATTTAATATACTTGTCATAAATCTAATTTTAGATTTAAGAAGTATTAAATTTGCAATTTATAATTCTTGGAGAATTAATTGACTATTCTAGAGGAGATAAAGTCAAAGTTTGCAATAGGGCATGTAGCACGAGGTGCACATCGTTTCGATATTCTAAAAACCCAAGGCTTGGCCTAAGGTTCCTGAAATATTGAAAAGGATAATTGACATATCCCAAAGTGACTACCATTTGGATATGGCAGACACGAAGGAATTAAAGAAAGGGCAAGGCTCTTACTTTAAAAATGATTGTCAAAGTTATGTTCATAACTAGTATTGAAATTAGATTTTAAATACTTAGTATGGTACATAAAATATATGTATTGATGTTCAGAATCTGCTTTGAGCAGGACACTGACTTCAAGCTGAGATTAATCTGCGAATCGGAAACGGGACGAAAGTCGCTGTTTCGACCGTAGATACCTAAGTTTAGGAACTACCCTTCGGGTGTGTACTTAAATTAGGAACTGTTATAATGTAACTAGTTTGACTAGAGACATTATCTCTATATCAGTGTTTAATCCATTGTGGATAAACCTTTATATTCTAGAACACTAAGTGTTTCATTATATAAAGATGATACTGAGATAAACACATTAGATGTGAATAACAGAATTTATATTTTGAATATAATTAAAATCTCAAAACATATAAAATGACAAATAAATAGCTCAAATTGATTTGATCAATAGAGACTTATTTGTGGCATTGTTGTCTGGGACACAATTAAACAAGACTCGTATATCCGCACTTTTGAAGAGTGGGTACTAGGACTGATTTGACTATTCAAATAAAGTCTACGAATCTAGTTTGTTAGGTAAAGTACCTAAAACACTGTTTACTTGGTAATAGTGTAAGTGCCACCGATCTGTTAGCCCTATTCATTGTGAAGAAAGTGGGCCCATATCTAGCTAGGCTAGATGTGAATATGAATATTTCGTGACCTTAACGGATGTGGCATCATGTTATGGTTATGTGTTTCTTTTGAAGAACACAGATCGGAAACTATTAGAGTTTCGACACGAAGTAGATAAACAGATCGACTATAGTATTATGCCGTCACGGTAAGACCGTAATGAAAATACTTAAGCAGTAAGTTTCAAATATACATGAAAGAGTATAGTATTCTTTCAGATGAGGACTCCTCCCGAGACACGTCAGTTTGACGGTGTGTCCGAACTAAAAACCGAATTTTGTTGGACATGATAAGGTTTATCACGAGTCGCTCTGAGCTATCATTTCCTTCAGCATGATATGTATTAAGGGTGCAAAACTTATTTAGAATAAGGTTCCATATAAATCTGTTTGACAGATATCATATAGGATATGAACAGGAAAGAAACAGGGTTTCTCATTCCTAATAATTTGGGTATGCCAGGCATAACGTTTGGATGATACCAAACTAGAACCCAAATTGGATAAGTGCCAATTATAGGTTATCCTAAGGAAAACCATAAGTATAGTACTTAAATATCTCACATGGGAACAATATGATTGTTGCTCACCATGCGGTTTTCCTGAGAGGAATACCGATATGCAGTGGTAAGTGGGAGGACAGTAAAACTCGATGAAAATCGGGGTAATACTGTTCAAGGCACGAAGTCCGTAATGGAACATAAATAGTTCATCAAGGATGAAACTAAACCATTAATCTTCGAATACACAAGAACCGCGTAGATCGGAGAGAAACAGAAAACAACCTGGGGTATGGGTTTCTGATGTAACCTCTTAAAGATGTAAATCTTATGAGGGTATACCATCCGACTACGTTTTGAGGAAGTCATACGAGGTATCGACTCCCTATTATGGCAAAGTGCCATGAGTCCGAAATGGATACCATGTATAACAACTATGTTTGGATACTAGTTGTTGTACCGCAAGGCATTGTGCCTATTGGTACTGTAAATGTCTTCAAGGAAGACATACATGGATGGCAACATACCAACTTACAAAGCTAGGCTTTTGACGGAAAGGTATCATTATCAACATTGTGTTGATTACGGTTCAACCTTTTACCTGTTGCCATGGTAAATCCATTTGGATAAGGCTTGCTGAGAAACTGTACATTTATGAAATGTGTCAGTTAAAGATCAAAATCGCTTTCCTGAAAAGGAAACCGTTTGGAGGATGCTTACAACATCCTGACGATTTTGTATAACCGATAAACAAGGTTTGCGGGTTATTCGATCCATGTTTGGATTAAAGCAAGCATAAGGTTCTTGGAACTGTCGTTTTGAAATAATCATAATGGTTTATGTTTTGACTCAAAACAAAATGATTCTTGTGTATATAAGGAGGTTAGTGGGAGCACACTGACAGTGAAATTCCCATAAAGCAATTGGTGTGAAAGCTTGGCTTTCATAGATATTCTTTCATAGAAATTCTCCGTAGAATTCTTGGGAGTAACAACCTTTATTCAAGGAATAAAGATCTACTGGGCTAGATTTGGAGTTGTTAACACTCTCTGAGAATTGTACATTGAATAATGTACGTAACCTGGTGTCTCATACGCTTTGAGCATATGGAGTCACAATCAGGACAATCCAAGTGATAGTCACTGGATTGAAGTTAAGAACATCTGTTAGTATCTTAGAGAACTAAAGATGCTGTCTTAAATTATGGAGTAGGAGAACTTGAAGTGACTGGGATCACTGCCGCAAGTTTCCAAACAGTTAAATACTGCGGTACTATAAAGTTTGAATAACGGAACAGTGAGCTGGAAATCTTCCGAGCCAGATACTGTTGCCGAATAAACAACAAATGCGGATTATTGCTGCGGCTGAGGCAGCAATAGAAGCCATTTGGGTCGAAAATAAATCTAATTAGATTAGATATAATTCTGTTAGCCGCTGAGCTGGGCGTCAGCACAGTCTAAAGAATTAAAGGTCTCATCGACGATCCAGATATATACTTCTATATTCATCTGATTCGTTCGGATCATACATCGTGGCGATGTGATGATCGTATAAATCACGTCAGACGATAATCATGCAAATCCGCTGACGAAAACCTTTTCTCAGCAATTTGAGCGAACCGTACATAGTTCGGGTGTACGACACTTGAGTGACTGGCTATGTGCCAAGTGGGAGATTGTTGGATAATATGACCCATAGCGTCACTATTTGTACAGATCATAGTGTTGTTGTACAAATTAACTATGTGACAAGGAAATTGCACTCTCATCATTTGTGATTAGATCACCTTAGATATATAAATGAAGAGAGGTCCATATGATTAGTTCCTGGATTGAGATGATATGAGACAGTATCAGTCCACGAAGGATTAATCATTAAATATCCCTAGTCGTAGTATTATCGAGACTGGACATCGATAATGCGGAATAGGCTAGTATTGCACTTGTGCGCGTTGTGAGGGCACAACATCATAGTTCTCATATATTTGGGTATTGGATACTCATGCAAGTGCGATAGGAGGTTGTGTTTCACCGATGGTACGGGAAACAGCTTCGCTCTGGATAGACCCCTCGGAATCCCATTGGTATTATGACTATGTGTCTATGGGAGTCCGACATCAGGGTAGGTGTGTTTGGTCTTAACCTGAGACTTGCACCGCTAATGCTTACAACAATCAATATACTTTAGTTGAGGTCGTCTAGGACTCTAACCGGTTCTGTGTACGCCAATGCTGGGTATATTGAGAATCGTAGAGTATTGGGTGTGATGTCAAGACGGAAGTATCACTCCAGTCATAGTGGAGATGATGTCACGCAGGATACGGCATTAGTGCTCTTAAGTGCTGGCCGGCCATCGGGATATTATGACAAGGTCATGTATATCCGATTATAGAGACTAGTTACCAGACATCCGACATGTGCTTCGGACGGGGCAGACACTTATCCAGCCCCAGCCCTAGCACGTGACTATCCGATACTGGGCCGATATACACAATACTTGGTATACTACGCTTGATATAGATCTTAAATATTCTTAGATGAATATGACCGGAGAATTGGGTAGACTTCGTGCTTTGCTAGAAGCCGATCTTGTCTCGTAAATCGGTAGAACGTAGTACTTGGTACGTACGTGATTCAGATACTCCGACGACCGTATTTACTGCCGACTTATCCGGGGATCTCATGGGTCGCTTCCCGATAATGCACCGATGACGCATAACTCGCACTCATTAATAATCTGGGATTATATAGAAGAGAGAGAAAATTAATCTAGGATTAATTACGGAGATATTTTTTCTGGGATAAAATATCGTCTAAAGAGAGAGAATGATTAATTTAGAATTAATCGGTAAATTAATATATTCGATATATTAAACGAAATTAGATTTCGACGCAGAATTAAAATTAGATTTTAATTCGGGCGAACGAATTAATTTAGAATTAATTCGTTAGCGACGTGAATAGTGAATTCGCTAGGCGTAATCATTTAATTACGACGCGACGAAAAATTCGCTAATTGAGAATTAGTGAGCCCGAGCCCGAGTGTGATTGCGAGCGCATTCGTATTTCGAATTCGAGTGCGGCAACGCAAGTCACATCAAGCGTCAAATCATTCGTCACATCAAGCGTCAAATCAATAGTCAGTTTGAGTGATGTGATTGATTGATTGATTGATGTGATTGATTGATTGAGTGATTGACACACATCAAGTCACTTTAATAAAGTGACATTGAATAGTAGATGGAAGTAGATGAAATAGTGAAGTTGGTTGAGACTTTTACCATTTTAATTATTTAATGAATTATTTGGTAATTGTTTAATGTATTTTCTTGGAAAATATATAAAGGTTTTTGGAAAATCTTTTGGCAACTAATTACACATTTTCTCTCCATCTCTCCTCCTCTCTTTCTCACGCCCAAAAGGGCTGTTTTCTCTTCTCCAACACAGCTCACTGCCGTGAGCTTTAAGGGGAGAAATGAGTGTGTTTTGTTGCAAAACACAAGTGCTAGCACACTTACGAGACTTGCGAAGGTGTTAGGGAGGTTCACCCATGAGGCGGGATTCGTTTGACGTAATCTTGGACCTCATTTTCGCAGCTCAAAAATCTGATTTTGTGGGTAGTGAACTGCAGTTGCGTTTTTGCAAGGGAAAAATCAACTTCGTTTGTTGCCGATTCGTCTCAACCGATCGATGTGAGTATTCCGCTACCTCCTTTGATGTATTCACACATGTATTTCATGTCTTGTTTGATCTTGGGACCTAGAATAAACCTAACATTATACAACTCACACGAGAACAATGTAATTGTTGCTCGCCATGTGGTTTTCCTAAGAGGAATACCTATATGCAGTGGTAAGTGGGAGGAAAGTAAAACTCGATGAAAATCGGAGTAATACTATTCCAGGCACCGATTCCTTAATGGAACACAAATAGTTCATCAAGGATGAAACTATACCAATAATCTTCGAATACACAAGAACCGCGATAGTCGGAGAGAGTCAGAAAACAACCTGGGAGGTATGGGTTTCTGATCTCACCTCGTAAAGATGTCAATCTTATTGGGGAATACGAACTGACTATGTTTGAGGAAGTGATACAAGGTATCCACTCCCTATTATGGAAAAGTTCCATGAAGTCCAAAATGGATTCCATGTATACCAACCAAGTTTGGTTACTGGTTGATGTACCGGAAGGCATTGTGCTTATTGGTACTATTTGAGTCTTCAATAAAGACATACATGGAAGGCAACATACCAACATACTAAGCTGGGCTTGTAGCGAAAAGGTATCGTTATCAACATTGTGTCGATTACGACGAAACCTTTTACTCGTTGCCATGGTTAAATACATTTGGATAATGCTTACTGAATGCATGTTTCATTTATGAAATATGGCAGCTCAACGTCAAAATCGCTTTCCTTAAATGGAAACCATTTGGAGGATGTTTACAACATCCTGACGGTTTTGTCGTAAAAAACTAGCAAACAAGGTTTGCGGGTTAACTCGATCCATGGATGGATTGAAGCAAGCATTGTGTTCTTGGAATTATCGTTTTGATGTAATCATAATGGTATATGATTTAATTCGAAACGAAAATGCTTCTTGTGTATATAAGGAGGTTAGTGGGAGCGCACTGACATTGAAAGTCCTAAATAATGATGACATATCATTTCTTGGAAATGATATTCCCATAATACAATCGGTGAAAGCTTGACTTTCATGAAAAATTCTCCGTAGAATTCTTGGGAGAAACAACCTTTATTCTAGGAATAAAGATCTACTGGGATAGATCTAAAGGTTGTTCGCACTCTCTGAGAACTCGTATATTGAAATAAATGTACGTGACCTGGTGTCTCATACACTTTGAGCATATGGAGTCACAATCGGGCCAATCCAAGTGATAGTCATTGGATTGATGTTAAGAACATCCTTGAGTATTTTAGAGGAACTAAGGATGCTGTCTTAAACTATGGAGAAGGAGAACTTGAAGTGACTGGGTTCACCGTTGCAAGTTTCCTAACCGATAAAACGACTATAAGTCGTAATAAAGGTACTATAAAGTTTGAATAACGGAACAGTGAGCTGGAAATCTTCAAGCAAGATACTATTACCGAATAAACAACAAAAGTGGATTATTGTTGCAGCTGAGGCAGCAATAGAAGCCTTTTGGATCGATAATAATCCTAATTAGATTAGGAGTAGTTCTGTTAGCAGCTGAGCTAGGCTACAACACATGCTAAAGAATTAATGGTCTCATCAACGATTCAGATATATACTTCAATTATTTATCTGATTCGTTCGGATCATACATCGTCGCGATGTGATGATCAAATAAATCATATCAGATGATATTCATGCAAATCCGCAGACGAAAGCCTTTCCTCAGTAGAAGTTTGAGCTAACCGTACATAGTTCGGGTGTAGGACACTTAAGTGATTGGCTATAGGCCAAGTGGGAGATTGTTGGATAGTTATGACCCATAGCATCACTATTTGTACAGATCATGGTGTTGTTGTAAAAATTAACTCTGTGACAAAGGAAATTGCTCTTTTATCATTTGTAATTAGATTACCAAGATGTATAAATGATAAAAGGTCCATATGATTAGTTCCAGATTGAGATGATGTGAGACAATATCAATCCATAAAGGTTTAATCATTAAATATCCATAGTCAGAGTATTATCGAGATTGGACATCGATAATACGTAAAAGACTAGTATTACACTTGTGCGTATTGTGGGAGCATAACAGCATAGTTATCATATATTTGGGTATATGATACTCATGCAAGTGTAATAGGAGGTTATGTTTACCGATGGTACGGAAACAGCTTCGCTCTGGATAGACCCCTCAGAATTCCATTGGTAGTGTGACTATGTGTCTATGGAAGTCGGAATCAAGGTAGGTGTATTTGGTCTTAACCTGAGACTTGCACCGCTAATGATCGCGACAATCAATATACTTTGGTTTTTGGTCGTCCAAGGCTTTAACAGGTTCTGTGTACGCCTCTTCTGGGTATATTGAGAATCGTAGTGTATTGGGTGTGATGTCGAGATGGAAGTATCACTCCAGTCATAGTGGAGATGATGATCACGTTGGATACAGAACTGGTGCTCTTATGTACTGCAGTCATCGGGATAATATGACTAGGTCATGATTATCCAATAATAGAGACTAGTTATCAGAGATCCGATATGTGCTTCGTACGGGGCAGACACAATTCCAGCCCCAGGCCTTGCACGTGACATTCGATGCTGGATCGAAATACCCAATACTACGTATACTACGCCTGATATAGATCACATATTCCAGTAAGAATATTTCTGGAGAATTGGGTAGGCATGGTGCTTTGCTAGAAGCCAACCATGTCTTGTAAATCGGTAAAACCGTAGTACTAGGTACGTACGTGTTCAGATAGTCCGACAACCGGATTTACTGCCAACATATCCGGGGATCTCATGGGTCGCTTCCCGAAGATTCACCGATGACGTATGACTCACACTTTATTAATCTAGGATTAATTAAAAGAGAGAGAACGATTAATTTGGAATTAATCGATAAAATAATATATTCGATATATTATACGAAATTGGATTTCGACGCGGAATTAAAATTAGATTTTAATTCGGGCGAACGAGTTAATTTAGAATTAATTCGTTAGCGAGTGAATAGTAATTTTGCTAGGCATAATTATTTAATTACGTCACAACGGAAAATTCATTAATTCGGAATTAGCGAACCCGAGCCCGGGTGCGTTTATGGGCGCACTCGCATTTCGAATTCAAGTGCGGCCCACAAGTCACATCAAGCGTCAAATCATTAGTCACTTTGATTGATGTGATGTCTAGTCACTTTGAGTGATTTGACAACTTTTCATGAGTGATTGATGGTGGTGGTTGAAGGCTTTAAAGCCTTGTACCTAATTTTGGTAAATGGATTTTTGAAATTCATTTTAAGTGTATTAGATACAAAAATCCAAACAACCAACACAAGACTTTTTCTTCTCTCTTTCCTCTCCTACAACTCTCGGCCAAGGGCCATTTTGCTCTCCAAAAATTTGCAAAAACCGTGAACACAAGGAGAAGCAAAGGAAATTTTGTGGCAAAATTTCAAGAGTGCTAGCACACATTCGGGGTCTTGCGAAGGTGATAGGGAAACCAACTTGTGAGCATGGAATCACCATTCGAAAGCTTGGAGCTTGGACCGAATATGGAGGACAAAATGGGAGCTCAAAACCGTGAACATCATGGAACCAAAGCTTGAAGAATTTTGTCGTTCCTCGCATCGCATAACTGATCAATGTAAGTATGATTCCGCCATTCTTCGTTGAGTATTCACATGTGTTCCATTGCTTGAATTCATCCTTGGGACTTAATAGAAACCCAACAGACTAGCCAGCAATAATCCAAACTTCCTAGGTGGACAATTCAGTCGAGTCAGCTTGGACTGTTCCTCCCCGTAACTGGATCAAGTTAAATGTAGATGCTGTCAGAGCGTATGTCCTAAAACCAATTATGAATGTAATAGTTTAAGGCATAATGTTTATAATATAGTTTATTATTTATTAATAAAAGGCATTTGTTAATTACATATTATTACATTCATATTTTATGTGTATGTCCTAAGACATTATGTCAGATGAATATCGTTAATCCAAAAGACATTTATGATTATGAGAGTCAATGATATTTATATATGTCTCAAATTAAGTTCTTGGTAAAATGTGATTATTATACAACACAATAATATATCACTTGACCAATATTATTGTGTGTCGCATAGATTGACATATGATGTTAATAGAATGAATGGTGAGTCTTATATCATAAGGACACAAACAATAGATGTTTCATTAGAAGAATGAATTATCAAACACGACCACAGAAGCATAAGATCACATGGTAATATTATCTAAGGTCATTGATCTTCGTAATAATACATTAGTGTCGTCATATCCTCTGACCTGAGATCATATGATGACTTGTGCGATAATACTCTTGGTTCACTGGTATATACTCATTCGACTATCCACGTCATTTGAATAAATTCTAGATGGCATTGAGTGATTGACGTACAAAGTCACGTATGCTTCAAGATGTGATCCGATAGCTTTGATAATAAAAAAGATGTTTCAACGAAACTCAAAGTTGTGGATATAAGTTTTTGGACAAAGCAGTCAATAACTTAGAGATATCAAATCCACAAGATAAAGTTTAAAGATATATTGAGTATAAGGATTTGACCTTACCATGATCTCAGACTCGATAAGAAACATAGATATCGGAAGGAATGAGATGACATGATCGAAGTGTATTCTAATAGGTTCATATGTTTTCTCACTTCATTCATCGACCAGGGCCATGGCTTGCTGCTAGGCGATTACCCATGGTCTGTGGAATATCATAGAGATGAAATATTACAGAGTTAATATTATTCCACTGCTACTCGATAATGAATCTAGGACGATCACACAATATAGTTTCCGTCTATGTTACAAATTCAAGGATGTTTATTAAAAGTTAATAAATGATTATTTTGGCGTTTCTAATTGGATTAGGATATTCGCGATATTTCAGAAATATCAATTTGATTAATAAATTCGAAATATAAAATTAGATTTAACTGTTTAAATAAATTAAATGTAATTTCAATTAATTTTTAATTAAAATTAAGTAAGTTCAATTAATTAATTGATAGTTAATTAATTATTATTCCAAAATAATATACACACAAACTGTTTGCATGAGTTTATATATAAGCTGTTTGCATGAGTATATATATATACTTGTATATATAAAAGCAGTTCGCACATTAACAAATAATCATGCAGAATTGAAGCGCACAAAGTTGCGTTTTGATTTCTCTCGTGGAATAACCACTACAAGAAATTATACTTTTTGTGGCAAAAATTTAGTGGTGAAATTTATTTTCCCACTAAAAATTGATTTTTAATGGCGAAATTTAATTTCACCACAAAAAACCGACTTTTAATGGTGAAATTTAATTTCGCCACTAAATTATTCATTTTTGGTGGGAAATTTGATGCCTTTTTTTTTGCGTGGCTTTCTTGGATTTATTTTGTTTTACACTGAAAATCCACCTTCATCAAAAACTTCATCTTCATCTTCATCTCATCACCTTAAAAAACCCACGTATTCAACTTTATCTTCATCTCATCACTTTAAAAGACCCATGAAAAACCCACAAATTTTTGCGTGTTCTTTCATCTTCTCTTGACAACAACCCTTCTGTTGACGGACGATTTTAGTTCCAGGGGTAATTTCGGGATAATGCTCCTGGGACAATCCTCTTCCAACCGTGAATTTGTTTTGTTATGGGGGCCAAAAGCAAATTTAGCAGAAGATACAAAGCAAACATAAAATCAACAAAGGGTTTACGTGGTTCGGCGGAATAAACCAGCCTACGTCCACAGGAACAAAGTAGAGCACTAATTTATAACTGGACTGAGCTCGACCGACCTCTTTTCTAGGGAGGTAAAGTGTTACCGAGCTGTTTTCTTTGTGAGATTACAAATAATACTTGAGTGAGAATTTTGCTAACCAACCTCTACAAAAGAGATTACCCACCCTTTATATACTAAGAGAAATACAACACTATTCACATATCTCTATGACGTCAGCCACGTGGATTTCCGGCCGATTGACGAGCTTTTTGCCCCAAATGCCTCGCCGGAAGCAAGCCTGCCATCTGACTCCCCATTGAAAGTGACACGCAGAACACATCCGAGACCTCTCCCTCATCTAACGGCTAGAAATGCCCCGAGCTGTCTACAAAAACGGGAAACAACACACCTTTATTTCTTTTATGAAAGCCAGCACTTCCGAAGCGAAAGAGACTTATTCCTCATTTGTCTGAGATCAATAAGCTTCAAGACCGACCAGACCAACTCTCTGTACAAAATCTCGAATCAAGTAAGTCTTCTGTTCGACCTCATTCTTCTTAATTACTAAAACTTTTCGTGATCATTTGCTGCTTGTGAAAGTTCATGTATTCGTTCTCGATTGCTCTTCATGTTTTCTATCATGTTTATGCCTATGTTCTACGTTCTAAGTGTGTAGTGTGATTTGCGGGTTGGTTGGGTAGTGTAAAATGCATGTGTTTCTTGGTCGAATGATGGGTTGTAGGTTACAGTATTTGATTTTTGGATTTTCCCGGGTTTGCTATTTTTTGTGTGTCTGGTTTGATGTTTTAGGAAGAGATTTAATGTTTTTTTCCATTACTAGGACGTTTAGAGACTTTAGGCTTAGGTCCCGAAAGTTAGAATAGCCTTTTAGCGTGTGAATCCTCCAAACTGATTACTAACTGCCCTTCTCGGACCCTGCCATTGCTAGGAATGTCAGACGTCCAAATCGTTCTCAGCTCGGCCCCCCCAAACTTCCAACCTTCTCGTACTGAAGAGGTTTCCTCCAGTTCGACCAGCTTAGAGGAATTAGATACTACTCCAACCCTTTCTCCGGAAAAATCCTGAACCGGGCGAATTAGACTGGTCCTCCCTGGACATGGATCGTCTTTCAACCATCACGAAATATGCTTTGAGCGTACTCCACCATCAGTATGAGGTCCCCATAGACATAGCACATGAGGTCCCGAGCCTTATCGAACTCACAAGTCGGCCTGTGTCTGGCTTTGTGGCTCTTCTCCATTCCTTATTCGAGTGCGGTCTGCGGCTACCCATCTAATCCTATTTTCCGAGGATGCTTGCCTTGATGGAAGTTGCTCTCTGCTTGCTGAATCTGAACAGTTGGAGGATACTGGCTGGTCTTTTCGTGATATGGCACCGAGCGGGCCTAGGAGAACCGACCTTTGTGGAGCTGTAAAGATTGTACAAACTGAAGGCCAACCCAAAATCCCATCACAGTTGGTACTACCTTTCTTCTTACACCGACGTACCTGCCCTCATCACCGAGCTCCCCCAAACTAACAAGAACTTCAAAGACCTCTGGTTCTGGGCCACGGGCGACTGGGGCCGGTCTCGATCAACATATTCCATAGAGATAGACGTCCCAGACGTCTTTTCGGCAGGAGGTGAGGACCTGAGCCCTTAGTTTTTCCGTAAATTTCACGAAACAATATTAACTTTCCAAACCTTTTCAGCCTGCTGGAGGGATCTCCTAAAGTCAGTCTTGAGGTCTGGACCAAGATTAAGAAAGCCTGGAGTTTCTCCGGCTCCTGGAAGAGAATTGTCAACGACGTTGGCTTTGTAGAATTGGGCCTCATCCGGAACACACCTCCACAGGATCTAGGACGATTAGGTAGTTATCGTTTGACCTTATGACAAATTTCATGTGCTCAGCTCGAATCTGAATGAAGTTACCCGTACTCAGAAACTGACCATACTTTCTATCTTGTATTCTGCCGGAATGACGAAGTTGGGCAAGGTAATGGGGCGGATCCAGAGTGTTGCCAAGAAGGCCGGTCATGGTGAAATTGGAAGTTCTCTGTGGTGACTGACCACTCCGATTCCTCCTGAGGCCAAGGGAAAAGCCAAACTACTTGCTCATCCGGTGGCACCTCCTCAACCTCCTCTTATACTAGCTGCTCCGAGCCCAATAGTCCAATCGTCCCCCGCCTCATCCAGACCATTGAGTAAATGCCACCATCTGTTCGGCGAAGAAATAGTCGAGCTTGAAGTGGAAGAAGAAGCAGAACCCCCTACCAAGAAGTCTGTCACCCGGAAGGAGAAGAAAACTGTTGAGGCTTCCTCCAGGACCGGTAAGAGTGGGGCGGTGTTGGGGGTGAATGACCTTAATGAGAAGGTCCAGGATGCGATAGCCCATCTAGTTCCTACAATCAACTTACTGGCCGAGGCAGTCCCCCCCGAGCAGATGCCAAAATATGAGGATATCTCCCCCGATGAGGTGATCTCCAAGTTCTCTGCCCAAATCATCAAGGTAAACATTCATCCATGTTTTCGTTCTTCGTTTTTACTTTGCGAATTCTAACCATTTCTTTCTCTCTTACATATGGGTTATATGATGGCTCAGAACAAAGACCTGCTGACGAGCCTACTGTCTGAGGAGGGTCAAGTGCAGAGACTCCAATCTCAAATTACGGAGCGGGAGGCCGAACTGGCCAAAAAGGAAAAAGAAAACCAAATGCTGAAACAGGCCGCTGCTGAAGCCACCGCACTAATTGATTCCCTTCGTAATGCCTCCGTCGTTCCAAAGAGAAAAATGGATGCCACCGAGGACGAAGCTAAACATATGAGGTGGTAGACCGCAAGCTTGGATTCCAAGCTCAAAGCGGGAATCAAGGAAATAGATCAAGCCCGAGATGACCAGAAAAACCAAGAGGCCAAGCTGGAAGAGAACCTGTTGAATGCCAAGCTTGAGGGGATTGGGAATTGCGCGAAGATCATCCCGATATTGGTGCCCGGGGTGGTCATAGGACTCGTCCACTTTGCCATCCAATACTGCAATGGGGATCTCTCGGAGGACGAAGATCTTGCACTACTCGCCCCTCCTCCAGAGAAGATTCAAGACCCGAAGCCTATAACTGTAGTGCCCATGTACCTAGCTCCCGAGGAGTTACAGCCTGAGGCTTCTGTCCCGGTGTCCGGAATACCTACAGCAAAAGTCGAAGCTCCTTCTGCCATCCAAACTGAGACTGAGATCCCTTCTGCCGAGCCTGAGCTAGAGGTTCTGCCCCCTGTACCCGATCAAGCTGAACCAATTGCTCATGTACGGGCTGAGGAATGAGGGTGACCCCAAGGGGGCCATGTGTAACAAATAATCCATATATTTTTGTAATAACATTTACACTCTCTATTTCTATAACTCAATGGATGTTTTACTTCATGCCTTCCATACTTAGCATAATTTCTATTTTTAATTTGCTAACTCGTTCTTCATGCTTTGACTGTGAGGAGAAGTTCTGATCCCGATAAATTTGAATCGGGCATGGGGGAAATGTTCCATCCCTGAGACGATGATAATCCCCTTGGTGGGAGGTAACCCGACCCCGAGCTAGCAGTACACTTGGTTCCGAGGGAATATCACCTCCTAGGACCAATTGAAAGCCAGACATGGGGGTGATGCTCCGACCCCATGCCGATGATAATCCACTCAGTGGGACGTAACCTGACCCTGAGCTAGTAGTACACTTGGCTCCGAGGGAATGTCACCTCCCCAGACCAATTGAGAGCCGGCCATGGGGAGATGCTCCGACCCCATGCCGATGATAATCCACTCGTTGGGACGTAACTCGACCCCGAGCTAGCAGTACACTTGGCTTCGAGGGAATGTCACCTCCCCAGGCCAATTGAGAGCCGGCCATGGGGGAGATGCTCTAACCCCATGCCAAAGATAATCCACTCGGTGAGACGTAACCCAACCCCGAGCTAGCAGTACACTTGGCTCCGAGGGAATGTCACCTCACCGGACCAATTAAGAGCCGACGATGGGGGAGACGCTCCAACCCCATGCCAATGATAATCCACTCGTTGGGACGTAACCTGACCCCGAGATAGTAGTACACTTGGCTCCGAAGGAATGTCACCTTCCCAGACCAATTGAGAGTCGACCATGGCGGAGATGCTCCGACCCCATACCGATGATAATCCACTCGGTGGGACGTAACCCGACCCCGAGTTACCAATATATTTGGCCTCGGCGGAACAAATGCAGCCCCGAGCTAATGGAACAAATGGCCTCGGCGGAATGAATGCAGCCCTGAGCCAGTGGAACAAATGAGACTTAATCGCGAGGGAAAATCTTCAACCTCCGAGGCTCCGTGAATCACGGCACATGCGTTCATTTGCAGGGCATCAACAAAAAATAAAAAGTGGAAACATGACAAGGTTAGTACAACAGAGGTGACTTAGCACATATTCCACACAGACTCGAAAATATAATAACTCGGGTGCCTCGAGGCAGCGTCCTGCCTGGTGCCTCCCAAAATAATAATTCTGAACCTTACAATTCAGTGTCCCGGCTAGTCGGGCTATGGATCGGTGATCGACCAAAACCATGAACCTGAGTCCTTGCTGAGCGGGTCTGGAGTCTACAAACATTATGAGGGCAGAAACCTCCCCATGCTATGATTCTCCTGATCCGAGGCATTTAGGCAGACTATTCACGGGGGAAGAAACCTCCTCGTATTCGCCATCCCTTAAGGTTGCAGGAGTCACAGAGGCGCTAGGGCCGTCCTCGCACTGTGCACCTCCCTGGGTCTGGCTTACCCGAGCTATTCCAAAAAAATGTGAGTCATGGCGTAGTAACGCTCCTGCCTCGGGGATTTGATAATGACACCCGGGATTGGCGTGCCACGAGGGGTTCGTGATGAGTGGTATTTATATCACTATTTCCCACTCATTTGACCTAATGTTTTGTATTGTTTCTCGAGATTTATGAACGTTTTGATGTGTTTTGTTGTTATTTTGCAGATAAATAAAGTTTGGACAGCACTGGAAGCAATTTGGGACAAAACCGGACAAAACTGCATCAACTGGAATATTTCAGTCTTCTGCGCGTCGCGACGCTGGAGCCTTGCGCGCCGCGACTCCCATCATGCGCCGAAGTTGCTAAAATGCGCCGGGTCCACAAAATCAGAATCTGAGAAAAGTTGACTTTGCTAACGTGCGCCTGCCACGTGTCACCATCACAACGGAGATGCTAACGTGCGCCGTGACACGTGTCAAGATCTCATTGCTTGGACGGCCACCGCCTCACGTGTCATGCCACGTGTCGCCACATCATCGTCCACATCAGCAGCCACGTCAGCAAGTCAACCGAGTCAACGTGCCACGTCATCATCAGCCAATCACAGCGCGCCACGTGTCAACATCTCATTCGTCGGACGGCCGCCGCCCCACGTGTCGCCACGTCGCCTTCCACATCATCAGCATGACGCAAGCAATGACGTCATGAACAGTTGACACGTCAGCATGACGTAAGCGATGACGTCATGAACAGTGCCACGTCAGCGGATCAGATCTTAGTCAACGAACCAGCAAGTGACACGTGTCACTGTAGCGCGCGGCGCGACGCGCGCCCAGCGTCGCGACGCGCGCACCCCATCCGCGCCTATAAATAGAGGGCGAGATTTCAGAATTCAGTGTCCAGTCCTCTCTCTTCAAATCTTCCTAAAGAGAGAGTTTCTCTCTCTAAAAGTCTTTAAGTTTTTATTTCTTTACTTTTGTAAAATTTTTAATTACTTTTTGTAATAATAGTAATTTAATTTTTACTTTTTACTTTCTTTTACAGTTTTTACTATTTACTATTTACTTTTTACAGTTTTTACTATTTACCGTGATGCGGTAATTTCTTTATGTTCGGGTGAAAGGTAATTTCTTTTACTATTACTATTTAGATTAATCTCCCTTAAAATAATATACTTACTATTTAAATTGGACTTAATCAGGATACCGCCAGATTGGTCGGTTGGTAATAAAACATATATTCCGCCTTTATGGCTGGTTATTTTGGTCCCGCCTTTATGGCTGGTTATTTTGGTTCCGCCTTTATGGCTGGTTATTTTGGTTCCGCCTTTATGGCTGGTTGATATTAATCACAAGTTTTTATATTATTTTAATGGGAGATATCTAAATAAGTAGTAGTAGAATAATTCCTTTTACCTTAACATTTTATTTTATTTTACTTTTCAGTATTTTTATTTTGTGTCTTTTATTTTTATGTTTTTATTAGTCCTAGTTATGTGTTAGTTACTAGGGTTTGTGATAACTTTTAGTATCACTAGTTTATAATGGATTATTTTATAGTTTGGGTAATTAATAAGTTTACTTATTAAGTCTTAAGCTTAAAGCTTCTTATTGTCTGATCACCAATAATAGATATGGTAAATCTAAAATGAACTAGACATAGGGATTTTAGGTTTCAGCCTTAGACTTAATAGCCCACGATCTTCCTTGAGGATAGATAACCCTTTAATAGATTTCCTTACAGGATAGGAATATACCTGTCGGGCGGGGGTAGCCATAATTGGAACTTAGACTTAATGAATCCAGGTAATGTGGTTGACATAGGAATATGGTTCAATTGGGTTATACTGGGTATTGTAGTTGACCATCGGAAGAGGCTTTTACATAATTTAGTGTTCCAGGTTAGTAAACAGATTTATTACACAAACATAAAATAATCACTTCATCTTTTAAATGATATTAAAAGAATTCACAACTCTTTTATTTATCTTTTTACCTTCTTTTTCTGTATTTTATTTTCGTTCAGTTATTTATTTAGCAATCTTCAATCAACCAAATCAATCAAGCAATCAATTACATTCTCCCTTTAATTAGATATTTGTAATTAAATAGATTCAATAATTAATAACAACAGTAGGAATTAAGTCCTCGTGGGATCGATATTTTTATACTACTTGAACGATACGTGCGCTTGCGTTATACGTGTGTGTTTACGCCGGTCAAGTTTTTGGCGCCGTTGCCGGGGACTTATATTTCTTGAGTTGTTAATTTTGAAGCTATCTAATTTACTTGTATCTAATTTTCTTTATTTTTATCTGTAATTTTTATTTCTTTCTTTTGATTTCAGGTGACTTAAAATGGAACACTACTGGGAGATTGAGAGATTACGTGCTTCACAAGAAGATACACCCCAAATCTGGGACAACAGTCCGGTTTTCTGTGGCCTGTTGAACAGCCCAATGATTATCACTGGATGCAGAACCAAGCAATGCTACATTTGTTCATCAGAACGAAATGGGGAGATGTGTGATTTGTGACAGTAACCACCCGAGCGATCAATGTATATATCGATCAGAGTGGGAGAATTTCTGGAGGCAATCATGCAATGAAGAGCCATCACATTTCACAGAGCCACATTTTCCATCTTATCCACCATCTACCTTTGATCCTTATCAACAACCAGAACCATCAGAGGAAGATCGATTGATTCACATGTTCAAAGAACAAGCAGCTCAATTTGATCAACAAGTTCAGAGTAACACAGAATCCATACAGAGAATGACAGATCAGATCAGACAATTAACAGAAAACCAGAACTACATACCTCAGAACCAGTCCGATGACACTGATGAAGCCTTCAAGTACCAATCATTTCACATTGACACTTCAACAGAGGATGAGGCTGACATATCAAGAACCAGAGGTTGAAAATTTTGAAACATGTATTTCACAATGACAGATGAAGAGCTGAATACAGAAAATTTTCAAATACATCTGCGAAGAAAGGTGGAGCAAAAAGAAGAACAAATGAAGGAGCAAATGTCTGACCTTAATAAAGATCCAGAGCATTCAGGAAAAACATCGCTGTGTTGGGGAGTACAAATCAAAGATATCACCCAGAAGCTTGACAGAATGGAACATCCATTCCAAGTCAAACACCATACGAGACCTCCTGATTTTCTTTCTTTCTTTTCAGGTACTACTGGAGCAACAAAAGTTAAAAAGGTGACACAAGCAATGAAAAAGACAAAATTCTTTTTGCCACTTTACCGTTGGAAGAGACCCTTCAAAAGCAACGCTCACGGGATTGTCTTTAATCGGACATCCAAGACAACATTGAAACCTCCTTAAAGATGATTTCATTCACGTCTGGCTGAAGACGAAAAATTCAGCGCTAGCAGGGAGGCAACCCATGCAATTTGTTGTAATTTATTTTTCATATTATGTGAACTTTTTAATTTTTGTGTTTATTTTTGTAGGGAAAGGCATAAACGAAGCATTTTAAGACAGAAGGAATTGTGTTTGGCAAGCAAAGATGAGAAACAATTCATTAGCAATGGCTGATTAAAGAATGAAATCTTGAGACGCATTCTAATGAATTTATACTAAGCGAGTGGCGTATTGCATACACAATTCTGTTACCTTAATTATTGCTTTGATTCGCTTTTCTGTTGTAATTATCTTTATTTTCGTAGACAGGATCCAGACTTTTTGACCTTTCACGATTTCTTTTGTTGTTTAGCTAACAAACGTCCTCTGGAAGATACTTCTGCTATTATTACTCACCCTTTTTCAGGTACTATAAATTCAGCCCGTCATTGCACTTTTGAAGGCATCCTAATTTGAAAAATAAATACATAAAAAAATGGAAGCCACTTCAAGAAGACGAGTTGAAAACATTTGTGTGTTTTGCGGAAGTACTGTTGGTACTAAACCACAATACATAGAAGCAGCACGGGAATTGGGTCGAGTTTTAGCTGCAAGGAATATGCACTTAATATATGGCGGAGGAAATCTCGGACTTATGGGGATCGTTTCAAAAGCCGTACAGGAAGGAGGCAGTCACGTTTTGGGAATCGTCCCAAAACCCTTGGCAGATGCAAATCTTATTGGCTCATCAAACGGAGAGGAACTGATTGTATCAGGTATGTCTGAACGTTTGGTAGAAATGATTAACCGTGCTGATGCTTTTATTGCTTTGCCAGGTGGATTGGGTACATTGGAGGAAATTTTTATAGTTCTATCTTGGGCGAACCTGAACATACACCAGAACCAATTGGACTACTCAACGTTGATGGATTTTATGATTTTCTTTGTGTGTTTCTTGATGATGCTCGGAGAAATGGGTTCGTGTCAAAACCTATGAAAGACCTCCTCTTCACTGCCAGACTTGCTCCGGATCTGATAGACCAACTTATAGCCTATGAACCACAAGTTGACCCTATCCTATCAAAAATAAATTGGTCTGAGGACGATCGTGGTAAGAGGCGTCGAATTAATCTGGACCTTAACCTTTAATTTCCTTTAGATTTCAGCTAACCAGGTACAACCTTCTAACTCTCCTTTTACTGTTTAAGACATTGGGGACAATGTCTCATTTAGGTTTGGGGGAGGGATTTAGTTGATTAGTACCTTGTTTTTAGTTTGTATGTTGTTTTTATTTTTAGTCCAAAATTTTTCGAAAAATACAAAAAAATTGAAAAATTTTCAAAAATTACAAAAATATTTTGCATTTTTTGTTTTATTTTGACTAAAAAGGTGAAATTGGTGAGAGGTAGCTGAGTAAGGAGTTTTCACTCCTGATACGTATCTCAAACCATTTATTTCAAAAAAGTTAATTTTTGTTTATTTCCTTTTAAATTATTTAATTTGTGAATTCTCCATAAATCTGACTAAATGAATCTTCATATATTCAGTTGACAGGTATTATGAACTTACATGGAAACATACAGTCATGAGCTAAAATTGAAAAGTTTGTAATATTCCGTGCTATAGTTTATTGGAGGAAGCATCTCTAAATAGTGATGGAGTAAAAAAAAAAAAAAAAAAAAAAAAAAAAAAAAAAAAAAAAAAAAACGTCCGAGATCCGAGTTATTAAGTCTGTAAGGGTGTTTTAACACCTAGTGCCCTAAAACCAACTGGTTTGGGAGTCACTGGCCCAAAGCTCGTTACATGGATAAGAGATGCTGCAAAAATATAAATATCTGAAGTCTGAGTAATTAAGTTCGTAGGGGTGTCTTAACACCTGGTGCCCTAAAGCCAACTGGTTTGGGAGCCACCAACCCAAAGCTCGCTACATAGACGGAAGGTATTGTATATAAATAAAAAATAGAGAAAAAATCAAAGAAAAAATCAGAAAAATCAGAAAATTATTCCATTGCTACAAAAAAGTGTGAAATCTGAAAGAACTTTAGGACAAAAATATTACTCTCTTATCAACTGCACTTATGACTGTTGTGGGCAAAAATGAGTTGATTAATATTTTGTTAGCTGTGTATATGAAGAATGGTAAAAATAATCGGAGAATTTACTTATTCGGTAATTTAGAAAGAACAAACAACAACTATAACTTGGAGTAGAATTTTCACCTAATTAGTCACTAACTTTCTTTATTCTCTTTTCGCTTGTCTTTTTGCTTTTGTGTGCATTAGTTTTACTAACTTTTTACTTTTGTAAAAATGTTTGTGGGTATCATTGCTGTAAACCCTCACGAGACTACACTCGTCCACTAGGGACACCTAGGGGTTTAAAGGCTTGTTGCATACGCTAAATGCAATCGTGATCCCTACGAAAGTGGCTTAGTTAAATTTTTTTATGTTATTTTATTTTCTGTTTTGCTCGAGGACTAGCAAAATGTTAGGTTTGGGGGTGTGATGAGTGGTATTTATATCACTATTTCCCACTCATTTGACCTAATGTTTTGTATTGTTTCTCGAGATTTATGAACGTTTTGATGTGTTTTGTTGTTATTTTGCAGATAAATAAAGTTTGGACAGCACTGGAGCAATTTGGGACAAAACCGGACAAAAATGCATCAACTGGAAAATTTCAGTCTTCTGCGCGTCGCGACGCTGGAGCCTTGCGCGCCGCGACGCCCATCTGCGCCGAAGTTGCTAAAATGCGCCGGGTCCACAAAATCAGAATCTGAGAAAAGTTGACTTTGCTAACATGCGCCTGCCACGTGTCACCATCACAACGGAGATGCTAACGTGCGCCGTGACACGTGTCAAGATCTCATTGCTTGGACGGCCACCGCCTCACGTGTCATGCCACGTGTCGCCACATCATCGTCCACATCAGCAGCCACGTCAGCAAGTCAACCGAGTCAACGTGCCACGTCATCATCAGCCAATCACAGCGCGCCACGTGTCAACATCTCATTCGTCGGACGGCCGCCGCCCCACGTGTCGCCACGTCGCCTTCCACATCATCGCATGACGCAAGCAATGACGTCATGAACAGTTGACACGTCAGCATGACGTAAGCGATGACGTCATGAACAGTGCCACGTCAGCGGATCAGATCTGAGTCAACGAACCAGCAAGTGACACGTGTCACTGTAGCGCGCGGCGCGACGCGCGCCCAGCGTCGCGACGCGCGCACCCCATCGCGCCTATAAATAGAGGGCGAGATTTCAGAATTCAGTGTCCAGTCCTCTCTCTTCAAATCTTCCTAAAGAGAGAGTTTCTCTCTCTAAAAGTCTTTAATTTTATTTCTTTACTTTTGTAAATAATTTTAATTACTTTTTGTAATAATAGTAATTTATTTTTACTTTTTACTTTCTTTTACAGTTTTTACTATTTACTATTTACTTTTTACAGTTTTTTTTACTATTTACCGTGATGATGCGGTAATTTCTTTATGTTCGGGTGAAAGGTAATTTCTTTTACTATTACTATTTAGATTAATCTCCCTTAAAATAATATATTTACTATTTAAATTGGACTTAATCAGGATACCGCCAGATTGGTCGGTTGGTAATAAAACATATATTCCGCCTTTATGGCTGGTTATTTTGGTTCCGCCTTTATGGCTGGTTATTTTGGTTCCGCCTTTATGGCTGGTTATTTTGGTTCCGCCTTTATGGCTGGTTGATATTAATCACAAGTTTTTATATTATTTTAATGGGAGATATCTAAATAAGTAGTAGTAGAATAATTCCTTTTACCTTAACATTTTATTTTATTTTACTTTTCAGTATTTTTATTTTGTGTCTTTTATTTTTATGTTTTTATTAGTCCTAGTTATGTGTTAGTTAACTAGGGGTTGTGATAACTTTTAGTATCACTAGTTTATAATGGATTATTTTATAGTTTGGGTAATTAATAAGTTTACTTATTAAGTCTTAAGCTTAAAGCTTCTTATTGTCTGATCACCAATAAGATAGATATGGTAAATCTAAAATGAACTAGACATAGGGATTTTAGGTTTCAGCCTTAGACTTAATAGCCCACGATCTTCCTTGAGGATAGATAACCCTTTAATAGATTCCTTACAGGATAGGAATATACCTGTCGGGCGGGGGTAGCCATAATTGGAACTTAGACTTAATGAATCCAGGTAATGTGGTTGACATAGGAATATGGTTCAATTGGGTTATACTGGGTATTGTAGTTGACCATCGGAAGAGGCTTTTACATAATTTAGTGTTCCAGGTTAGTAAACAGATTTATTACACAACATAAAATAATCACTTCATCTTTTAAATGATATTAAAAGAATTCACAACCTTATATCTTTTTATCTTTATTTTCCTTAGTATTTTTTTTATCTTTTATTTATTTATTTAGCAAATCTTCAATCAACCAAATCAATCAAGCAATCAATTACATTCTCCCTTAATTAGATATTTGTAATTAAATAGATTCAATAATTAATAACAACAGTAGGAATTAAGTCCTCGTGGGATCGATATTTTTATACTACTTGAACGATACGTGCGCTTGCGTTATACGTGTGTGTTTACGCCGGTTAGTTCGCGCTTTTCCCACATATACTCCATCCCTTGAAGCGTTCTGGATCCTCAAAAGTGAGAGTACCTAGGTCGGAACACTTCTACCCAGGGGTTTGATAATGACACTCGGGATTGGCATGCCATGGGCTTGGTGTCATTCCCAGCTAATGAACACCCCTTCACCCCGAGCACATCTTAGGAATATTGAACATGACTTTCACATTCAATTAACAAACAAGTAAAGTGGACAAGTTTTTAATTTAAAAGAGAAAGTCTTATTCATATTCATGAGACCTACTGCCCTTCTTACAACTCTTTACAGGTTATTTTAAGAGAGGCTTTTGAAATAACTTTCTGACCCTTGTCTGGTCGTCCAATAATTCTCTTATGGTCTGAACTTGATGAACATGGTCCCCCAAACCGAGCCTTCTAAAATCATTTCTGAACAAATCTGGAGCCCATTTGGGAACTCCCTTGGTGTCTTCCAGTGACTCTCCGTGGGCTTTTTCCCCTTTCCCCTCATTCCTGAGAATCACTGCATAGTAAGTAGGATGCACTCATGGAAATTGATCGAGTGCCTCGGGTGTGCTAGTTCGCCTGCCCCTTGAAGAGGAACATTTTGGCCGTGAATATGAAGATTCGACAGGTCGAACCACTGCCACAACTTCTTTAGGACGAGCTTGTTCATCCGTAAAGGGTAGTGTGCAGATTCTGCTAGCTCCAAGCGTTATATTCCATTCTACGGCTCAGTCATAATATGTAATTTCTGGTCACATTTTTTACATTTCATTCTACAGCTTAAGGAGATGAGTTACAGGGAGTGCTTCCTCAGCATCTCAACATTCCAAGGGTTTTTGAACTGGATATCGTCCAGCTGTCCCAAAGGATGGGCATCAAGCCTAAATATCTATGCCACTTCATGCGCCCCGTCCTACTTGGCACCCAGTGAACTTTCCTCAGACTCCCATGTATCCAACGCAACTCTCATTTGACCTGGACAAGCCTCCATCCTTTCATCGTTCATCTTTTCCAGTTTCTCCATCATGGCCTTCATGAAGGTCTGTTTTGTCTCATTTTCCTTCCTCATGTTTTCTTCTATTTTCTCCATCCACTCTGTTGTTGAACTCTCCGAGGATCTATGGCTCCCGTCTTATGCCATTGTCTTACTACGCAAGCTGTTTTTTTCTCAATCCACACAGACGATGCCAACTGTTGACGTGTGATTTTAGTTATAGGGGCAATTTCAGGATAATGCTCCCGGGACAATCCTCCTCCAATAGTTAATTTGTTTGGCTATGGGGGCCAATAGCAAATTTAGTAGAAGATACAAGCAAACATAAAATAAACAGAGGGTTTACGTGGTTCGGCGGAATAAACCAGGCTACATCCACGGGAATAAAGTAGAGCACTAATTTTATAACAAGACCGAGCTCGACTGACCTCTTTTCTAAGGAGGTCAAGTGTTACCAAGCTGTTTTCTTTGTGAGATTACAAATAATACTTGAGTGAGATTTTTGCTAACCAACCTCTACAAATGAGATTACCCTCATTTTATATACTAAGAGAAATACATCACTATTCCCATATCTCTATGACGTCAGCCACGTGGATTTCCGGCCGATTGACGGACTCTCTGCCCCAACTGCCTCACCGAAAGCAAGCCTGCCATCTGACTCCCCATCAAATCACTCTGTTTTATACACTGCCACACTCAAAAATTATGATGAAAGCCTGTAAAGATCTTTTAGGCGGTGTTATATGTCAGGAGGAAATGACCAAACGGTCCCGGTCATGCGTCGGGCGTCATGAGGATGGCCAAACATTGTGCTGACCTACTCCAACTACTTCCGAACTATCCCAAAATATCCGAGCTCATTATCCCGATCCAGGAGGAAAGATAGGACCGAACCGGGCTACCAGGCTAAAGTGGTCGGTCTCGACTCTGATGTTGTCGGTCTTTGACATCTGCATCATGATGTATACTCAAGTCTGTCAAATCCAAGAAGCCGGGTCTGAACACCATGCCTGGTCGAAGAATTACTGATATCCTTTGAACATTTGTCTTCCCAAAAAGGGAGAAATTCCATCTTTGCCCTTACCGTACTGTTCAAATACTTTGTTATAAAAAACCACCATCAACACCTTCTAAAAATGGTGATGACGATTGAAGGTACAGTCTTTGTCCTTTCCTTTTACATTCCTTCCAATTTTCGTTTCCTAGATTTGGTTTTGTTCTTTTATAATTAACTAATTGAAAAAAATCAAGACGAGGGAAATTTTGTGCATCAAATTATCAAGTGTATGCTACAATTCTTAAAAGAATCGCTTTTTAGTGCGACGATGTTGCCAATTTTTATGGGATTTTTCCTGAAGAATGTGGAATTTGAGTTTAATTGAGATAAAACTACCTATTTTTTTATTGGGATTTTTTTAATCACAAACCCTAAAATTACAATTAGGATTTGTGATTAAATTTAATTTCTAATACAGTTTTTAGTTATAATTTGACGATGTTTAGTACTAACTATTCTCTGATTTGGTGAATTGCTGATATGGGATTCTCAATTTCAATGGTGATTGTTCTATACAGTGTAAGTTAGAGACTTAAGTGAGTTGATGTTTTAGAAAATTCTCTAATTATTATGTTTGGATAAAGGAGAGACATGTCCATTGTATCGTACCCCAAGGGGACATGTCCTCTAATTTGTAAGAATGCTCATAAAACCCAAGTGGTGCATGGTAGGGGTATGACCCTTGAAAGGGTTACACCCCAAACCAAATGGTGCCCTTAAGGCACCCTTCCATGTCTATTTAAGGAGGGTTGTAGTTCATTCTTGAAATAGAGAACAGAAAACAAGTCTTGTCTCATAATTTCATTTTTGAGTCAGAGAGAGAGTTCCTCCAATTCCTAGTTCGAGATCTTGTTAAGGAGTGCCCATTGAACAAGAGGAATCCGGGTTATCCTGGAAGAACATTAGCCATAAGATCCGTAGAGCACTGAGACGGGGCTGATAAGTTCTTGAGGATAGAGATTTATCTCGACTGGGATCACAAGTTTCATCACTGTTTCAGGTTTTTCTTAATTCTCAAAGTTTAGGGTTCATGCATGTAAAAGTATATCTACTTTAATTTTCTGGTTTTGATTTGTTTGTTGCATGTTTATTTCTGTTTAATGACACTATACGTACAACAATCTTAAGAACTTATCAACTAGTGTTGTTAGATATTAATTCGCATGCTTAGATAAGAAAAAATTTCTAGAAAATATACATGAAAAATACGCAGGGTGTTCGAACGCCCGACGAACGCGAAGGCACAAATATGAAATTTCATAAGAATGTTCGAACGCGTCTTCAAACGCAACTCGAATGCAAGCCTTCTGCCTAAGAATGTTCGAACGCGTCCTAAATGCAACTCTAACGCAAACTCTCAAGAATTATTTTTTTCGAACGCGTTCTTGAACGCTATACGAACGTGAACTCTCTGGAACACTTCGTTCGAATGAGTTCTTGAATCTAACACGAGCGTACACACACTGGACAGTCTTGTTCGAACGTAGATACGAACGCGACACTAACGAACTTGTCCTTGAATTGTTATAAACTGCAAAGACTTAGATTAATTGAAGTATTAATAATATTAACTTAGTAAATCATATACTGAATCACAATAATCTTGGTAGTATAGATTTAAGTTATTATTAGGTTGTTCAATTATCACAAGCATACACATAGTGATAAAGTTGGAAATTAATTGTATGTTGCCTACTTGGGTGAGAATTTAAAGTGTAATCATACACAAGTAAATCCATCCAATCTTGATTGACACATACACATATATCTACACATATCAAAAATTATATTGTGAATTTTAAAAGTGAAATAATGAGTATTGAATTGCTAAGAATTTCTATTAAGGAAGTATTTAAATAATATTCTGTCAAAAAGGCGATAAGAGCCTAAGTGGTCAGGGATTTAAGTGGTTACTTCAGACCCCCCCTCGTCCTCTGGGAATATTCCTTTATTTACTTATCATAAGAAACTTTAGTCGGAAATTTAAGGACTTGTGTTTATTGGTACTATTGTCCAATAGAACAACGAGTGGATACTTGGTGTATCATTTAAACAAGATCATTTGTTGATCGTTGTACAATTTATCTTCTGTAGAGTTATTGACCCCTGTTGATTTTTCCAAGCGGAAACATCAAAGTACCGGTCTCTCATGAAGGAAAACCAGAAAAGTTTGGTGGGGCAAACTTTTAATAGTGGCAGAGCAAAATGTTGTTCTACCTGACAACGCTGGAGTTGGATAAGTACCTCAAAGATCCTCTGGATCCTGTGGAGGGTGAATCAAAAATAGCCAAGCAACTGCGGGAAGAGACATGGCCGTCTAGCGACTTTTTGGTGCAAGAAATACCTTTTGGGTGGACTTGACAATACCATGTACAATGTGTACCAATGCATGGTTTCTGCGAAGATTCTCTAGGAATCTCTCGACAAGAAATATAAAACCGAGGATGCCAGATAAAAGAAAGTTTTCGTGGGTAGGTTCCTGGACTACAAAATTGTAGATTCAAGAACTCTAATGTCTCAGTTGGGTGAATGTAGGCACTGCATTTTTGCATGTAAGTCCTGATGATGAGTCTCGTACGGAGGCACTACCTTTTAAGTCGTGGAAGTCGCGGGAAACGGACGTCGGAAGGGAAGGGTCAAGAATTGACATTTTGGTGGATTTAATTCGCTCGTTTAAGCTTCGGGTTCGCTCGTTCGGTCTCAGTTTTAAAATTTATCCCCGGCCCAAATCAAACCTACTTTCACCTCTCACCAAAGCACAAACACCAAATAAACCCATGCACCTCACGCCTCTCCCCCATTCACAAAACAAAACAAACCCTAAAAGACCAAACACAAACCAATAAACAAAGATGTTAGAGAAGAAAGAAAGATTTGTCAAAAAGAGTTTAGCAAACATGGATATCGGGAAAAGGAAATCGAGAAACATAAAATTTTACTACAAGGATAGAAAGACCATGGTGGGCCCAAAAAAAAAAAAAAAAGAAAAAAAAAAAAAAAAAATGAAAAGAAAAAAAAAAGAAAAAGAGAGAAAAAGAAAAAAAAAAAAAAGAAGAAAAAAAAACAAAAAAGAAAAAAAAAAATTGTTTGTTTTTAGTCATTAATAGTTAGGCATAAGTCCAATGATGAAATCATTTGCTTTAGGTTGAAATCTTAGAAACGATAAAATTTTGATGTGCTTTTATCTGATACTTTGAGCGATTTATCTATGTTAGACTCGTAACCACTTCACTATAGGTTCTTAGCGGTGAAAACCTGAGTAGTTGACAAGGTGACTAGTTGAAGAAATTGTAGGTCAGTGAATGACCGTTTGCTTAGATGTCTTTCTTGATTTGCTTATGTTATGCTGTGTGGTATGATTGAAAATGAAAGAAAAGTCTCTAAAGAAAAGAAGTGAACCACCTATAACCAATAAGCGTGAAGCTACCCATGGGCGAGTATTAGGACGACCATGAGGAGAAATGCTACCTTAAAGGGTAGGTGTGTTGAAAAAAAAAGGAGAAAAGAAAAAAAAAAAAGAAGTTCAACGAAAAGAAAAAGAGAGAGACAAAAGAGAAAGAAAACCATACCACATTGAGCACAGAAAAGCAACTGCAGGCATAATTGAGACATCTAGGTTGGTTTGACCCATCGATCCCAATTTTTTGACGAAATCATTGAGTTGGCTCACCTGGGGATGAATCTGTAAAGGAACCTTTGCACACACACACTTTAAGTCTGGCTTAGATCATTTATTCAAAGACTTGGATTCGAGTTGCATCGAGTGTTTTGAAGGTTCTCTGGTTTCAATACTAGGCATTCTTTGAGGGCAATAATATGTGTAACTATTTGGACTTTTTCGTAGCATGTGATATAATATGATGATATAGAATGCCCTATCATGTGGTCCACCTTGACCTAATGCAAGCAGCGGAGAACAGAAAGCTAAATCAAGTTTGGGGGCGACCAGTCTACCACCTCGCGAATCATGGGCGTAATGAGATATTGAGTTATGGGACCAAAGGAAACTGAGCAATTACCATAAGAGAATTGACATAAAGAAACTGTATGCAGACCTAGGGGGTGACCAAAGATGTTTGTAGGCAAGAAGCACCGAAGAGCACAAGGAAGACCTAACCTATCGGAATAGGAAACACATTCATGCATGCATGCATACACGTCATATACACGCAATCTTTGTCTTGTTTTTGTTCGCAGGTTTTGAAGAAAAAAAAAAGCGGCAAATGCAAGCCAACCAGAAACAGCAACATAGCATCATGAGTTTTGGGGATGAGTCCCAGGGCCGAGGCCCACATAAGCATCAGTTTTAAGGATGAGTCCCAGGGCCAAGGCCCACATCAAAATCAATATCAGTTTGGGGCGATACCCACATCAGTATCAGTCTGGGGGCGAGGCCCACATCAGTATCAGTTCGGGGCGAGGCCCACATCAGTATCAGTCTGGGGGCGAGGCCCATATCGGTATCAGTTTGGGGGCGAGGCCCACATCCGTACCAGTTCAGGGTCGAGGACCCACTATATCATCAGTTTGAGGGCGAGGCCCACATTAGTATCAGTATGGGGGCAAGGCCCACATCAGTATCAGTATGGTGGCGAGGCCCACATCAGTATCAGCATGATGGCGAGGCCCATATCAGTATCAGTTTGGGGCGAGGCTCATATTAGTATCAGTTGGGGGCGAGGCCTACATCAGTATCAATTCAGGGTCGAGGCCCACATCGTCAGAGTTTTGGAATGAATCCGGGAATGAATCCCAAGGGTCGAGGCCCACATCATCAGAGTTTTTGGAATGAATCCCAAGGTCGATGACCACATCGTCAAAATTTTGGAATGAATCCGGGAATGAATCTCAGTTTTGGAATGAATCCGAGAATAAATCTCAGTTTTGGAATGAATCCGAGAATGAATCTCAGTTTTGGAATGAATCCCAGTTTTGGAATGAATCCGGGAATAAATCCCAAGGGTCGAGGCCCACATCATCAGAGAATGAATCTCAGTTTTGGTATGAATCCGGGAATGAATCCCAGTTTTGGAATGAATCTGGGAATGAATCCCATTTTTGGAATGAATCCGAGAATGAATCTCAGTTTTGGAATGAATCCAGGAATGAATCCCAGGGTCGAGGCCCACTTCATCAAAGTTTTGGAATGAATCCGGGAATGAATCCTAGGGTCGAGGCCATATCGTCAGAGTTGTGGGGATGCGTCCCAGGGTCGAGGCCCACATCAGTATCAGTTTTGGGGATGAGTCCCAGGGTTGAGGCCCACACATCATCAGAAAGCCGGGAATAGCACTCCAAGAATGGAGCACAGTTCGAGAATGAACAAGGCGGGAATGGCAATCCGAAAATGGAGCATAGTTCAAGAATGAACAAGCCGGGAATGGCACTATGAGAATGGAGCACAGTTCGAGAATGAACAAGCCGGGAATGGCATTCCGAGAATGGAGCACAGTTCGAGAATGAACAAGATGGGAATGGCACACCGAGAATGGAGCACAGTTCGAGAATGTACAAACCGGGAATGACACTCCGTGAATGGAGCATAGTTCCAGAATGAACAAGCCGGGAATGGCAATCCGAGAATGGAGCAGAGTTCGAGAATGAACAAGTCGAGAATGGTAATCCGAGAATGGAGCACGGTTCGGGAATGAACCACCTCATAGTAACGGTTCGGGAATGGACCACCTCACACAGTAATGGTTCGGGAATGGACCACCTCACAGCATGGTTCGAGAACGAACCATCACATTATCAGTATCAGTCTTGCCAGGTATGGCACTCTGGGGGCGAGGCCCACATAAGCATCAGTAGTAGTCTTGCTGGGTATGACACTCTGGGGGCGAGGCCCACATCATTATCAGTATCAGTCTGGCCGGTTATGGCACTCTGGGGGCGAGGCCCACATCAAACATCAGTATCAGTTTTGCCGGGTATGACACTCCGGGTATAGAGACATCAGTTTCAGTTTTGCCGGGTTTGGCACTCCGGGTATGGAGACATCAGTATCAGTTTTTCCGGGTATGGCACTCCGGGTATGGAGACATCAATATCAGTTTTACCGAGTATGGTACTCCGGGTATGGAGACACAGCATCAGGTTCGCCAGGTACGGCACTCCGGGTATGGAGATATTACCGCGACACCTCGGGTATGGGGTTTAGCACGCCAGGTACGGCACTACGGGTATGGAGATATTACTGCGACACTCTAGGTATAGAGACGCAACCGTAACGCCTCGGGTATGAGGTTTAGCACACCGGGTATGACACAATCAAATCAACTCAATTCACAGCAACCACGACGCCTCGGTTATGAGGTTTAGCACGCCGGGTATGGCATAACGAAATCAACTCAATTCATAATCAACAGTTCGGGAACAAAGCCCAGGGAACAAAGCCCACATTCAGTACAGCTCGGGAGTAAAGCCCAGGGAACAAAGCCCACATTCAGTACAGCTCGGGAATAAAGCCCACACTTAACACAGTTCGGGAACAAAGCCCATGGGAATAAAGCCCTACCTTAACACAGTTCGGGAACAAAGCCCAGGGGAATAAAACCCTATCTTAAACACAGTTCGGGAATAAAGCCCACAATCAACATTTCGGGAATAAAGCCCACAATCAACACAGATCGGGAACAAAGCCCACTCTCTACATAGTTCGGGAACAAAGCCCACAGGTGGTTCGGGAACAAAGCCCAGAGGTCGAGGCACCTCGCCATCACATTCAACACAATGGGAACAAAGCCATAGGAACAAAGCCCACTCTCTACACAGTTCAGGAACAAAGCCCACAGGTGGTTCGGGAACAAAGCCCAGAGGTCTAGGCACCTCGCCATCACATTCAACACAACGGGAACAAAGCCCAGGGAACAAATCCCACTCTCTACACAGTTCGGGAACAAAGCCCATAGGTGGTTCGGGAACAAAGCCTAGAGGTCGAGGCACCTCGCCATCACATTCAGTTCGGGAATAAAGCCCAGAGAACAAAGCCCACTCTCTACACAACTCGGGAATAAACCCTACAGACGGTTCAGAAATGGACCACCTCATATCTGTTAAGTTCGGTAGTGATTCCTAGAGATCGCAGCATCTTGCAGGGAAGAACCTTGGGGTCGCAGCACCTCACCACCACATCAACTCAGTTCAAAGCAACATGCAAGTCAGGTGGCAGCTGGCGAGCCATGTAAGTAAAAATGCATTGCATAACTTTGACAGGATTGTCACTGTTACACACTGCACAAGTCCCATCAAAGTGGGGGTGACTGTAGGCACTCCATTTTTGTATATAAGTCCCGATGATGAGTCTCGTATGGAGACACTACCTCTTTAATTGTGGAAGCCGTGGGAAACGGACGTCGAAAGGGAAGAGTCAAGAATTGACACATTATTGGATTTAATTCGCTAGATTAGCTTCGGGTTCGCTTGTTGGACCTTCATTTCAAAACACATCCTTAGCCCAAAACCAAAGCCCACACACCAAGCCCAATCCAAATAATTAAAACATTTAAAACACATGTCACAAATTAAAATAATATCATTCCTAATTAAATCACATGTCACAAATTAAATCAAATCAAATCAAATTAAATTAAATTAAATCCAATTAAATTAAAACAAATCACCTTCCTAATTTAAATAAATCACATGCCTAAATTAAACAAATCAAATCAAATCCCCCTTCCTAAATTAAATAAATCACATTCCAAATTAAATTAAAACAAATCAAATCAAATCAAATCATATTCCTAATTAAAAGAGATCAAATATAATCAAACCAAATCACATCCCTAATTAAAGAGAATTTTCCTTAAGACACACTAATTAAAAGATACTCCCATAATTATAAAAATTCCTTCCCTTTTCACACAAGGAAAACCCCCATCCCTTTGCCTATAAAAAGAACCATTCACCACACATCTAAACCCTGGATCATTCTCACGAACCAAAACAGAATAAACCCTAAAACCTAACTCATCTCTCTCATCGCAGCCTTCACACACAAACATCCCTTGGCCCTCACTCCTCCCGGCCAACTCTTCACAGCTAGCAACATCCTCACGTAAGCCTTCACCTCACGTTCCCTCAATCAGCCCTCGTCTCTTCAATCAGCCCTACACGTGAATCCCACATCGACTAAAAGCAAGCCTCCTCCTCGCCACCTCACTCACCTCACGTAACAAAGACGTAACAAGCCATCTAGCAGCCCACTCATCACACCCTTATTATTCAATCCCCTCACAAATCACGTCACATGTCCCTAACACGCAACCAGTCCCCGAATCAACCCTAAAAAACTTTCCCAAAACCCTTCCAAAACTACCAAGTAAAATTACCCTAAAACTGCCTAAAATAGTCCCGAACTGTTGGACAGTTATGACCCATAGCGTCACTATTTGTACAGATCACGGTGTTGTTGTACAAATTAACTATGTGACAAAGGAGATTGCACTCTTATCATTTGTGATTAGATCACCTAGATGTATAAATGATTAGAGGTCCCTATGATTTGTTCCTGGACCGAGAATGATATGAGACAGTATCAGTCCACGAAGGATTAATCATTAAATATCCCTAGCCGGAGTATTATCGAGACAGGACATCGATAATGCGGAATAGGCTAGTATTGCACTTGTGCGCGTTGTGAGGGCACAACGGCATAGTTCTCATATATTTAAGTATTGGATACTTATGCAAGTGCGATAGGAGGTTGTGTTTCACCGATGGTACGGGAAACAGCTTCGCTCTGGATAGACCCCTCGGAATCTCATTGGTATTATGACTATGTGTCTATGGAGTCCGACACCAGGGTAGGTGTATTTGGTCTTAACCTGAGACTTGCACCGCTAATGCTTACGACAATCAATATACTTTAGTTGAGGTCGTCTAGGACTCTAACCGGTTCTGTGTACGCCAACTGCTGGGTATATTGAGAATCGTAGAGTATTGGGTGTGATGTCAATACGGAAGTATCACTTCAGTCATAGTGGAGATGATGTCACGCAGGATACGGTATTAGTGCTCTTAAGTGTTGCGCAACCATCGGGATATTATGACTAGGTCATGCATATCCGATTATAGAGACTAGTTACCAGACATCCGACATGTGCTTCGGACGGGGCAGACACTTATCCAGCCCCAGCCCTAGCACGTGACTATCCGATACTGGGCCGATATACACAATACTTGGTATACTACGCTTGATACAGATCTTAAATATTCTTAGATGGATATGTCGGGAGAATTGGGTAGACTTGGTGCTTTGCTAGAAGCCAACCTTGTCATGTAAATCGGTAAAACGTAGTACTTGGTACTCACGTGTTCGGATAGTCCGATGACCGATTTGACTACCAACATGTCCGGGGATCTCATGGGTCACTTCCAAAGATTCACCGATGACGTATCACTCGCACTTATATTAATCTGGGATTAATAAGATGAGAGAGAAAATTAATCTGGGATTAATTACGGAGATATTTTATATGGGATAAAATACTATAAAAGAGAGATAACGATTAATTTAGAATTAATCGGTAAATTAATATATTTGATATATTAAATGAAATTGGATTTCGACGCGGAATTAAAATTAGATTTTAATTCGGGCGAGCGAATTAATTTAGAATTAATTCGTTAGCGATGTGATTAGTGATTTCGCTAGGCGTAATCATTTTATTACGACGCGACGGAAAATTCGTTAATTAGAATTAGCGAATCCGAGCCCGAGAATATTTACGAGCGCATTCGCATTTCGAATTCGAGCGCGGCTCGTCAAATCAAGCGTCAAATCGCTAGTCGCATCTAGCGTCACATCAAGCGTCAAATCATGTCACTTTGAGTGATGTGACAATTGATTAGATTGATTGATTGAAATGACTTGATGTGAGTGGTTGGAAATCAACTTTTTGAAAGTTGAAAGACATATATTGTTTTATATCTTCCTTTGACTTTTTGAAAGACAAAAGAAGTGTATATGCTTTATTATTTGTTGAAAATATATAAGCAAAGATATACAATATTTCCAACACACTTTTCATTTCTCTCTCTCTCACCATTTCTCTCCATTTCTCACGCCCTTAGAGGGCTGATTTCTTCTTCAAATTGGGCAGTGAACTGCCGAGCAAACCAAGAGGAAAAAGGGAAGCAAGTGTGATTTTGTGGCAAAATCGAGAGTGCTAGCACACTCCGGGATCAATGCGAAGGTGATAGGGAAGTCCACCCATGAGCCGGGAAGCCAAATGTTGAAGCCTGGAGCTTCAAATCTTGAAGACAAGGGGCGCCAAACACTGTTCACAGCAGCCCACTGCTTTGCAAAAGTGTGCAGAATTTCGAATTTTGTTGCCCAAATCTTCGCTCAACCGCTCGATGTAAGTATTCCGCACTTCCGTCGTTGTATTCACTTATGATTCATGCTTGAGTTTTGATCTTGGGACCTATAGAAACTCCAACAATGGCATCAAGAGCTTAGGTTAAAAGCATGAAAAAGTTAGGGCTAAAATTTGGGCAAACTTGATTTTGAGCATGATAAATTAAATTGGATGGATTTTTATGCTTAATTGTGTTTGAATTGAAGATTGATTGGGTCAATTTCAAGAAAATTTGATTGGATCATTTTTCCCCCAAATTTCCTCCTTGGCCGAAATTGTGATGTCTTTAATATCTTGGGATTTTGATTTTTTGACAATTGGATATGTTGGAAATCATTCGGGATGATGATTTAATGTCGATTGCGGAATCAATTGGATTGAATTCGATTCGGACGAAAAATCCCCAAATTGCCAAGTATGTCATGAAACTTGAAATTGGGTAAAATTGATTTGAGCATGCAATTATGAAATTGGATGATTAAGTATGCTTAATACATGTTTAATTGATGATTGGTTGGATCAATTTGATTAAATATTGTTTGGAACAAATTTCCCCAATTTTGATGTGTTGGCCGAATAGGAGTATGCCCTAAATCTTGGTAATTTTGTTTCGTTGATCATTGGATGACTTGAAACGATTGAGGATGTTGATTTAATGTTAATTTGGATTTAATTGGATTGAATTCGGAATTGACATAAAATTAGTCCACATTACCGAGAGTATTAAAGCATGTAATGGGTTTGATTTTAATCTTAATGTGTTGGACATGTGATGATGAAAATGAGCATGATTAGTTAGCCTAATTTGTGTTTTAGAAATGTTAATTATGGTGATTAATCATGAAATACACTTTAGGTAATTAAATTGCGAAATTGGATTTGTGTAATTTAATTAATTGGGCTAATTTTGGAAATTGAGCTTGAATTGTTGTTATTGGGCTTATTGGGCTTTGTTGTACAAAGTTTGTTTTAGGAAAAATTGGTTGGATCCAATTGGGCCCAAAACCGCATCCATAAAGCCCAAATGCAACATAATGGACCTTTGTAATTTAATTGGGCCTAATGGGCCAAAATTAATTTAAAGGCTTATGGGGTAAATCCCGGATTGGACTTTGGTTGCGGGTTTGACCCGAGTTGACCAAAAGTCCACGCCTTAAGAAATTAATTAAAAGCCCATTGGACTTTAATTAAGTTGACGTTGGACGTTAATCGGGCTTTGAGACCCGTAACAATTAAATTTGGAATTTAATTTGTAAAAGGTTTATTAATAAAGTGTGATATTTAATTTGGAATTAAATAGTGGATTAGTATTAAATACATATTAAATTGGATTTAATTATGTAGTTTAATTTAATTCGGGAATTCGTACTTTAAGTACTTATTCGCAAAAACGAGTTTGACTCGAACAAAATCAAATCGTTGTTTGAACATTGGATGATCATTAATTATCAAGATTAATTAATTGGATTAGATTGATTGATAACATGCTTGAGTGAATACATGGTTGTGATGCATGAATAATGTATATCGGATGGATATTAGATGGGTGGGGCAATTTTAGAAATTGTTGTAATAAATTTGATTTATTAATTGGACCTGTGTGTCCAGCCTTATCACCTCCTATTCTTTGTATTCTCTTCTCACCTATTCCCCTCAATGTAAATGAGGTTTCTTTAGAAGTGTAGTGTAACGGGTAGAAGAAATATTTGTGCTAGCGGGAGAGAGAAAGTGAGAGATTTGATCTAGGATCAATGTGTAAAATATCCATCCGCATATCATTATTATTTTATCATATGCGCTTTATTATGTGTTTAGAATGCATGTTTAAGGGTGTGTGATGATGAGACCTTAACAAAGATAATAAATTGGTTGCCAATTTGCACACGAAAAACCCTCATCAAATATCATGCGTTTTTCCTTCCATTGAGTGATTCTCACTCAAGATCCGAGACGGCATTGGGTTGTTGGCCAAAGTCAAGCCCTTTGTCTGTCGAAGATGTGTTTGAATCACGAGGCTTTGTTCCATATTGGTGTCATGTCCAAGTTGTGGTTTGTTGGCCAAAGTCAAGACCACTTCTTGTCCATCGACATTGATTACGAAGCTTCCATGGTCAATGGGTCGCGCTTGACTGGGATCATTAGGTTTGTTGTGCCAAAGCCAAGGCCTAGTTGATTCAGAGGAAAAAGGTTAGGTAATACATTGGATGTATTGGCATATATAAGATATATGTTTAGGATTTGGAAGTCCACCTACTGGATCTAGGAATTGGATTGGATCCAATTGATCTTAGAGATCTACCTAGTTAATTATCATACAATTTGTTGGCCAAAGTCAAGATTGTGTGATATTTAACGGGATCCTAGCCCACTAGGAAACACGGTTTCCCGAGTACTCGACAGAGGGTTAGAGGCTCGACGAAAAATAGTGGGAGGCAAGAATTGAATTTGCAATACTCGTTCAATTACTCGCCATACGCGCTCATTTAAATTATTTCGTCGTTAAATTAAATGTTAGTTGGATTAATATTTAAATTGTTGATTTATTTAACAGTTGGACTGTATTATAGTTGATTATATATAATTGGATTATATTAATCAATATATTTGAATTAATTAATTTCAGTTTACAGTTGATTTTATAATTGGATTATAGTAATCAATGTAATTGAGGTTAATTAATTTAGATTATATTTGATTATATAGTTGGACTATTATAATCATTATAATAAATAGTGCCACAAATCGTTGATTAAATAGTTGGACTATTAGAATCAAGATATAAATGAAAGATTAGTGTTTAAGACATAATCCTGGGTGAAAATTTTCAGGATGGTCCTGGAAACTAATTAGTTATTTTATTTGATAAAATAATATTATGCCTAAGTCCGGAATTAAGCAAATAAGTGGAACATGATATTTGGAATATTCATGTAATGATAACTTTAGTGCTTAATCCATAATACCTGTCATATAGACTCCTTAATTTCTTTATCAGAACTAAGAATTAGATTCTTAAAGTATGATATTGAAATTGAAGGATATTCAAAGATTAGATCTTAGAAGTATTAAAATTGCAATAAATAATTCTTGGAGAATTAAAGACTATTCTCAAGGAGATAAAGTCAAAATTTGCAATTAGGCAAGTAGTGCAAGGCACACCTTACTTCAATATTCTGGAAACCCGAGGCTTGGTCAAAGGCAACTGGAATATTGAAAATGACAAAGGCAAAATCATTATAGTCTTCTTGGAAGATAAATGACATATCCCAAAATATCTGCACAATTGTAGCAAACGGAATCGCGAAGCGTGACTGTCGTTTGGACAAAGCAGACATGAAGGAATTGAAGACGAGCAAGGCTCTGACTTCAAATATGTTTGTCAAAATTATGTTCATTACTAGTATTAAAATTGGATTTTTAGATACTTAATATGGTACATAATCAATATATATATTGATGTTCAGAATCTGCTATGAGCAGGATTAGAGAACTGTTATAATGTAACTAGTTTGACTAGATACATTATCTCTTTATCAGTGTTTAACCCAATGCGGGTGAACCTTTATATTTTAGAACACTAAAGTGTTTTATTATATAAGGATGATATTGAGATAAACACATTAGATGTGAATAACAGAATTTATATTTTGAATATAAATAAATCTCAAATATATATAATGACAAACAAATAGCTCAAAATGATTTGATCAGAAGAAACTAATTATGGCATTGTTGTCTGGGACACAATCGAACAAGACTCGTATATCCACACTTTCGAAGAGTGGGTACTCGGACTATTTTGATTCCAATCAAATAAAGTCTACGAATCTAGTTTATTGGGCAATATGCCTAAAACACTATTTACTTGGTAAAGTGTGTAAATGCCACCGATCTATAGCCCTAGTTCATAATGAAGCAAATGGGCCCATGTCTAGCTAGGCTAGATATGGATATGAATATTTCGTGACCTATACAGATGTGGCATCGCGTAATGGTTATGTGTTTCTTTTGAAGAACACAAATCGGAAACTTTTAGAGTTTCGACACGAAATAGACAAACAGATCGGCTATAGTATTATACCGTCACGGTAAGACCGTAATGGAAAATACTTAAGCAATAAGTTTCTTATATACTTGAAAGAGTATAGTATTATTCAAATGAGGACTCCTCCCGGAACACGTCAAAGTGACGGTGTGTCCGAACGGATTAACCGAATCATGTTAGACATGATAAGGCTAATCATGAGTCGCTCTGAGCTACCATTTCCTTCAACGGATAAATTTTAACAGTGCAATAACTTATTTAGAATAAAGTTCTATTAATAATTTGTTTGACAAATATCATATTAGATATGAACGGGAAAGAAACCGGGTTTCTCATTCCTGACCATTTGGGATGCTAGGCATATGTTTGGATAATACCAAACTAAAACCTAAATTGGATAAGTGCCAAATTGGTTATCCTAAAGGAAACCATAAGTATAGTACTTATAAATCTCACATGAGAACAATATGATTGTTGCTCACCATGCGGTTTTCCTAAGAGGAATACCGATATGCAGTGGTAAGTGGGAGGATAGTAAAACTCGATGAAAATCGGAGTAATACTATTCAAGGCACCTATTCCTAATGGAACATAAATAGTTCATCAAGGATGAAACTATTCCATTAATCTTCGAGTACACAAGAACCACGTAGATCGGAGAGAGTCAGAAAACAACCTGGGGTATGGGTTTCTGATCTCACCTCATAAAGATGTGAATCTTTAAGGTATACCAATTGATTACGTATGAGGTAGTGATACAAGGTATCGACTCCCTATTATGACAAAGTGTCATGAGTCCGAAATGGATTCCATGTATATCAACAAGTTTGGATACTAGTTGATGTACCATAAGACATTGTGCCTATTGGTACTTTATAAGTCTTCGAGGAAGACATACATGGAAGGCAACATACCAACGTACTAAGCTAGGCTTGTAAAGAAAAGGTAGAGTAATCAACATTGTGTTGATTCCGACGAAACCTTTTAACTGTTGCCACGGTAAATCCATTTGGATAATGCTTGCTAAAGCTGTGTATTTCATTTATGAAATATGACAGCTTAACGGAAAATCGCTTTCCTGAAAAGGAAACCTTTCGGAGGATGTTTATAACATCCTGTCGGTTTTGTCGTACCATAACAAGCAAACAAGGTTTGCAGGTTATTCGATCCATGTTTGGATTGAAGAAAGCATAGGTTCTAAGAATTATCGTTTTGATGTAATCATAATGGAGTATGATTTAATTCAAAACGAAATGATTCTTGTGTATATAAAAGGGTTAGTGGGAGTGCACTGACATGAATGTCATGTAAGATAATGATAATATGTCATTTCTTGGAAATGATATTCCCATAAAATAATCGGTGAAAGCTTGGCTTTCCTGAAAACGACTATAAGTCGCAAACGGTACTATACAGTTTGAATAATGGTACAGTGAGCTAGAAATCTTCCAAGAAAGATTCTGTTGCCGAATTAACAACAAATGCGGATTATTGCTGCAGCTGAGGCAGCAATAGAAGCCATTTGGATCGATAATAAATCTAATTAGATTAGATATAATTCTTTTAGCAGTTGAGCTAGGCGTCAGCACAGGCTAAGGAATTAAAGGTCTCATCGACGATCCAGATATATACTTCGATATTCATCTGATTCGTTCGGATCATACATCATGGCGATGTGATGATCGTGTAAATCGCGTCAGACGATAATCATGCAAATCCGCTGACGAAAATCTTTTCTCAGCAATTTGAGCGAACCGTACATAGTTCGGGTGTTAGACACTTGAGTGATTGGCTATGTGCAAAGTGGGAGATTGTTGGACAGTTATGACCCATAGCGTCACTATTTGTACATATCACGGCGTTGTTGTACAAATTAACTATGTGACAAAGGAGATTGCACTCTTATCATTTGTGATTAGATCACCTAGATGTATAAATTATTAGAGGTCCCTATGATTTGTTCCTGGACGGAGAATGATATGAGACAGTATCAGTCCACGAAGGATTAATCATTAATATCCCTAGCCGGAGTATTATCGAGACAGGACATCGATAATGCGGAATAGGCTAGTATTGCACTTGTGCGCGTTGTGAGGGCACAACGGGTAGTTCTCATATATTTAAGTATTGGATACTTATGCAAGTGCGATAGGAGGTTGTGTTTCACCGATGGTACGGGAAAAACAGTCGCTCTGGATAGACCCCTCGGAATCCCATTGGTATTATGACTATGTGTCTATGGGAGTCCGACATCAGGGTAGGTGTATTTGGTCTTAACCTGAGACTTGCACCGCTAATGCTTACGACAATCAATATACTTTAGTTGAGGTCGTCTAGGACTCTAACCGGTTCTGTGTACGCCAACTGCTGGGTATATTGAGAATCGTAGAGTATTGGGTGTGATGTCAAGACGGAAGTATCACTTCAGTCATATTGGAGATGATGTCACGCAGGATACGGTATTAGTGCTCTTAAGTGTTGCGCAACCATCGGGATATTATGACTAGGTCATGCATATCCGATTATAGAGACTAGTTTCCAGACATCCGACATGTGCTTCGGACGGGGCAGACACTTATCCAGCCCCAGCCCTAGCACGTGACTATCCGATACTGGGCTGATATACACAATACTTGGTATACTACGCTTGATACAGATCTTAAATATTCTTAGATGGATATGTCCGGAGAATTGGTAGACTTGGTGCTTTGCTAGAAGCCAACCTTGTCTTGTAAATCGGTAAAACGTAGTACTTGGTACTCACGTGTTCGGATAGTCCGATGACCGATTTGACTACCAACATGTCCGGGGATCTCATGGGTCACTTCCAAAGATTCACCGATGACGTATGACTCGCACTTATATTAATCTGGGATTAATTACAGAGATATTTTATCTGGGATAAAATACTATAAAAGAGAGATAACGATTAATTTAGAATTAATCGGTAAATTAATATATTTGATATATTAAATGAAATTGGATTTCGACGCGGAATTAAAATTAGATTTTAATTCGGGCGAGCGAATTAATTTAGATTTAATTCGTTAGCGACGTGAATAGTGATTTCGCTAGGCGTAATCATTTAATTACGACGCGACGGAAAATTCGTTAATTTAGAATTAGTGAATCCGAGCCCGAGAATATTTACGAGCGCATTCGCATTTCGAATTCGAGCGCGGCTCGTCAAATCAAGCGTCAAATCGCTAGTCGCATCTAGTGTCACATCAAGCGTCAAATCATGTCACTTTGAGTGATGTGACAATTGATTAGATTGATTGATTGAAATGACTTGATGTGAGTGGTTGGAAATCAACTTTTTGAAAGTTGAAAGACATATATTGTTTTATATCTTCCTTTGACTTTTTGAAAGACAAAAGAAGTGTATATGCTTTATTATTTGTTGAAAATGTATAAGCAAAGATATACAATATTTCCAACACACTTTTCATTTCTCTCTCTCACCATTTCTCTCCATTTCTCACGCCCTTAGAGGGCTGATTTCTTCTTCAAATTGGGAAGTGAACTGCCGAGCAAACCAAGAGGAAAAAGGGAAGCAAGTGTGATTTTGTGGCAAAATCGAGAGTGCTAGCACACTCCGCGATCAATGCGAAGGTGATAGGGAAGTCCACCCATGAGCCGGGAAGCCAAATGTTGAAGCCTGGAGCTTCAAATCTTGAAGACAATGGGCGCCAAACACTGTTCACAGCAGCCCACTGCTTTGCAAAAGTGTGCAGAATTTCGAATTTTGTTGCCCAAATCTTCGCTCAACCGCTCGATGTAAGTATTCCGCACTTCCGTCATTGTATTCACTTATGATTCATGCTTGAGTTTTGATCTTGGGACCTATAGAAACTCCAACACGAACTGCACCCTAAAAACTGCCCCGAAACCCTTCCAAAATTGCCTACAACAGTCCCAAAATTACCGTAAAACAGTGACCCTAAAATACAACAAAAATAGAAGCCTAAACAGTGAAACAGCGAGGTGAAACGTTGGATTAGTGAACCAAAAAAGTTGCGGAACATCAACCCTTCTGGATGAGGAGGGCCATGTAACGCGCTTTCGAGAGACGAGGAGGGCACCTTCTTTATTCATTATCTTTCGTTTCTTTTATTTATTTTAATATATTATCGCATGATAGTCGTTTATTGAGGCATGATGTGAATTCTGGATGAACGGAATGCGTGTTCTCTTTTATGGTATATCGGATGGAAACTCGGACGTAAATTCCGTAGCCGATTCCGAATGGACGGTATTGCGGTTTGCACTCGGGACACAATGCCACGTACTGCTTGAGAGATACGTATTTCATTTCATCCAAACTTGTATTTGAGCATGATGTAGTTAATAGATTATTTATTTATCTAAGCATGATTTAGTTGTTTATTTTTAAGCATGATTAGTCATTTATTTTATGTTTAGAATTTGCATTATGTTTAGGTTGTTATTTGTTTTCCGTATTATAAGTGAAGTACGTTCATAAGGTTGCCGTGTGTCATTGTATGTTTGCCGTGATGATGACTTACTTTTCAAGCATGCGAACGTAGTCATATGACTTATTTTGATGAATGTGGACTAGGTCTAAGTTACCTTTGAACATATATGTTGAGTAGATTCGGTTAGTTTATTGCACATATCATATCATTACAAGTGACATAAGTAAGGGACCATTCTGAACCCAACGGTTTGAGGTCTTCCCTTGCGAGGGGTGAGTGCAGCAATAAATCACATTTTCCTGGTTCAGACCGGGTGGTGACTCCATTATTCTCCGATTAAGTCCTCCGCGGGCTACTCCGTACTCTAAACTAGGCCGCGAGCCTATAACAACATGCGTCGTCAAGTTCTGTGGAAACAGTGGAAATAGTGAACCAGTGAACCAGTGGAAACAATGGAAATAGTGAACTAGTAAAAACAGCGGAGCATCAACCCTTCCAACGACCACGTACCGCACTTCCGAGAGACGACTAAAAAGGTTAGACCTGAGGGCACCATTTTATTTATTATCCTATATTTTTAGTTATTTTATTACTTTATTTCACATGAGTATTGTGAATTGGTGCATGATATGATTTCCAGGTGAACGAAATATGTGTTCTCTCTTGCGGTATATCGAATGGATGTTAGGTTTATTCTAGGTCCCAAGATCAAACAAGACATGAAAACAATGTGTGAACACATCAACGGAGGTAGCGGAATACTCACATCGATCGGTTGGGACGATTTGAAGATGAATGAAGCCACTTTGATCACTGCCAAGGATGCCCACTGCATGCAGTTCACTGCCCTCCATTTTATGAATTTAAGCTGCAAAACGGAGCTCCTAGCTTCGTCGGACGGATCCCGGCTCATGGGTGAACTTCCCTAACACCTTAGCAAGTCTCGTAAGTGTGCTAGCATTTGAGATTTTGCCACAAAATCCCACTCCAAGCTTCCCTATTGCTCACGGTTTTGATGATGAAAACCAGTGAACAATATGCCCATTTGGGCGTGAATTAGCCAAGAGAGAAAGGTGAATGACTAGTTTCAAACGTGAGAGATAAAAGTGTAGTCTATTAATGGTTAAAGGTATTAAAAATTTGTATATATTAAATTTGTTTTCTAAAAACAAATATATTATATACAAAACAATTAATAAACCTTTAAAACAATTAATAAAACTTTTCTAAAGTCAAACTTTTAAAAAAGCTACCATTAATACTACTAAATGCATTACTATTTACTTTAATAAAGCAAATAGTAACATGTCACATCACATTAAAGGTGACAATAAATTTTGACGCTTGATTTGACATGTGGGCCCCACACGATTCTAAATGCGAGCGGGCCCCGCAAAATAATCTCGGGCTCGGTTTCGCTAATTCCGAATTAACGAATTTCCGTCGCTACGTAAATAAACGATTATGCCTAGCGAAATCACTATTCACGTCGCTAACGAATTAATTCCGAATTAACTCGTTTGCCCGAATTAAAATACAATTTTAATTCCGCGTCGAAATCTAATTTCATTTAATATATCGAATATATTAATTCATCGATTAATTCCAAATTAATCGTTCTCTCTCTTTAGACGACATTTTATCCCGGATAAAATATCTCCGTTATTAATCCTAGATTAATTTTCTCTCTCTTCAATATAATCCCAGATTAATTATGGAGTGCGAGTTATGCGTCATCGGTGTATCTTCGGGAAGCGACCCATGAGATCCCCGGATGTATTGGCAGTAAATACGGTCGTCGGAGTATCCGAATCACGTACGTACCAAGTACTACGTTCTACCGATTTACGAGACAAGGTCGGCTTCTAGCAAAGCACCAAGCCTACCCAATTCTCCGGAAATATTCTTATAGGAATATATAAATATCTATATCAGGCGTAGTATACTAAGTATCGTGCATATCGGCCTAGTATCGGATAGTCACATGCTAGGGCTGGGGCTGGATAAGTGTCTGCCCCGTCCGAAGCACATGTCGGATGTCTGGTAACCAGTCTCTATAATCGGATATTCATGACCTTGTCACAATATCCCGATTGGTTGCGCAACACTCAAGAGCACTAATACATGCGTGACATCATCTCCACTATGACTGAAGTGATAATTCCGTCTTGACATCACACCCAATACACTACGACTCTCTGATAAACCCAGAAGTGGTGTACACAGAACCGGTTAAAGCCCTGCACCACCAAGACCAAAGTCTACCGATTGTCGCAAGTATTAGCGATGCAAGTCTCAGGTTAAGACCATACACACCTACCCTGATGACGGCCTCCCATAGACACATAGTCATAATACCAATGGGATTCCGAGGAGGTCTATCCAGAGCGAAGCTGTTTCCCGTACCATCGGTGAAACATAACCTCCTATCGCACTTGCATAAGTATCCTATACTTAAATATATGAGAACTATGCCGTTGTGCCCTCACAACGCGCACAAGTGCAATACTAGCCTATTCCGCATTATCGATGTCCTGTCTCGATAATACTGCGACTAGGGATATTTAATGATTAATCCTTCGTGGACTGATACTGTCTCATATCATTCTCAATCCATGAACTAATTATAAGGACCTCTCTTCATTTATACATCTATGGTGATCTAATCACAAATGATGAGAGTGCAATTTCCTTGTCACATAGTTAATTTGTACAACAACACCGTGATCTGTACAAATAGTGACGCTATGGGTCATATTATCCAGCAATCTCCCACTTGGCACATAGCCAGTCACTCGAGTGTCATACACCCGAACTATGTACGGTTCGCTCAAATTGCTGAGAAAAGATTTTCGTCAGCGGATTTACATGATTATAGTCTGATGCGATTTATACGATCATCACATCGCCACGATGTATGATCTGAATGAATCAGATGAATATAGAAGTATATATCTGCATCGTTGATGAGACCATTAATTCTTTAGCCTGTGCTGATGCCCAGCTTAGCTGCTAATAGAACTATATCTAATCTAATTAGATTTATTATCGACCCAAATGGCTTCAATTGCTGCCTCAGCAGCAGCAATAATCTGCATTTGTTGTTTATTCGGCAACAATTATCTTGCTCGGAACATTTCCAGCTCACTGTCCTGTTATTCAAACTTTATAGTACCACGGTATTTACCGGTTTGGAAACTTGCAGCAGTGATCCCAGTCACTTCAAGTTCTCCTTCTCCATAGTTTAAGACAACATCTTTAGTTCTCTAAGATACTAACAGATGTTCTTAATTTCAATCCAATGACTATCACTTGGATTGTCCTGATTGTGACTCTATATGCTCAAAGCATATGAGACACTGAATCACGTACATTTTTAAATGTACAATTTCCCAGAGAGTGTTGACAACTTCAAATCTATCCCAGTAGATCTTTATTCCTTGAATAAAGGTTGTTACTCCTAAGAATTCTATAGAGAATTTTTATGAAAGCCAAGCTTTCACTAATTGTCTTATGGGAATTTCACTGTCAGTGCACTCCCACTAACCTCCTTATATACACAAGAATCATTTCGTTTTGAATTAAATCACAAACCATTATGATTACATCAAAACGTCAGTTCCAAGAACCTTATGCTTGTTTTAATCCAAACATTGATCTAATAACCCGCAAACATTGTTTGTTGGTTATGTTACGACAAAATCATCAGGATGTTATAAATATCCTCCAAAAGGTTTCCTTTTTAGGAAAGTGATTTTGATCTATAACTGACAGATTTCATAAATGAAATATACAGTATCAACAAGCATCATCAAAATGGATTTACCATGGCAATAGGTAAAAGGTTGAACCGTTGTTAACACAATGTTGATAACGATACCTTTCTGTCACAAGCCTAGCTTTGTACGTTGGTATGTTGCCATCCATGTATGTCTTCCTTGAAGACGTTTACAGTACCAATAGGCACAATGCCTTGTGGTACGACAACTAGTATCCAAACATAGTTGTTATACATGGAATCCATTCTGGATTCATGGCAGTTTGCCATGATAGGGAGTCGATACCTTGTATCACTACCTCAAAACGTAGTCGGTTGGTATACCTCTATAAGATTGACATCTTCATGAGGTGAGATCAGAAACCGTTACTCCAAATTGTTTTCTGACTCTCTCCGATCTACGAGGTTCTTGTGTATTCAAAGATTAATGGTACATATTCATTCTTGATGAACTGTTTGTGTTCCATTAAGGACTTCGTGCCTTGAATAGTATTACTCCGATTTACATCGAGTATTACTATCCTCCCACTGACCACTGCATATCGGTATTCCTCATAGAAAAACCGCATGGTGAGCAACAATCATATTGTTCTCATATGAGATTTATAAGTACTATACTTATGGTTTTCCCTAGGATAATCTATATCTGGCACTTATCCAATTTGGGTTCTAGTTTGGTATCATCCAATTATTATGCCCGGCTTACCCAAATTCTTAGGAATAAGAAACCCTGTTCTTTCCTGTTCATATCTTATATGACATCTGTCAAACAGATTTTCATGGAACCTTATTCTAAATAAGTTTTGCACTGTTAATACATATCCTGTTGAAGGAAATGATAGCTCAGAGCGACTCGTGATAAACCTTATCATGTCCAACAAAATTCGGTTTCCAGTTCAGACACACCGTCAAACTGACGTGTCTGGGGAGGAGTCCTCATCTGAAAGAATACCCTACTCTTTCATATACGTGTGAAACTTACTGCTTGAGTATTTTCCATTATGATCTTACCGTGACGGTATAATACTATAGCCGGTCTGTTTGTTCACTTCGTGTCGAAACTCTAAAAGTTTCCGATCTGTGTTCCTTAAAAGAAACACATAACCATAACGTGATGCCACATCCGTTAACGTAACGAAATATTCATATTCACATCTAGCCTTGCTATATATGGGCCCACTTACTTCACCATGAATAGGGCTAACAGATCGGTGGCATTTTACTATTACCAAGTAAATAGTATTTTAGGTACTTTACCTAATAAACTAGATTCGCAGACTTTATTTGAATAGTCAAATCAGTCATAGTACCCACTCTTCAAAAGTGTGGATATACGAGTCTTGTCTAATTGTGTCCCATATGACAATGCCACAAATAAGTCTCTATTGATCAAATCAATTTGAGCTATTTATTTGTCATTTTATATGTTGAGATTTTAATTATATTCAAAATATAAATTCTGTTACTTACATCTAATGTGTGTTTATCTCAGTATCATCTTATATAATGAAACACTTAGTGTTCTAGAATATAAAGGTTTATCCACAATGGATTAAACACTGATATAGAGATAATGTCCCTAGTCAAACTAGTTACATTATAACAGTTCCCTAACTTAAGTACATACCCGAAGGGTAGTTCCTAAACTTAGGTAGCTACGGTCGAAATAGCGACTTTCGTCCCATTTCCGATTCGCAGAGCAATCTCAGCTTGAAGTCAGTATCCTACTCACAGCAGATTCTGAACCTCAATCCATATATTTTATGTACCACACTAAGTACTTAAAATCCAATTTTAATATTAGTAGTGAACATAACTTTGACAAACATTCTTCAAAGTTAGAGCCTTGCCCTTTCTTTAATTCCTTCGTGTCTTCCATGTCCAAATGGTAGTCACTTTGGGATATGTTCCTTATCCTTTTCAATATTTCACAAACTTTTGGCCAAGCCTTAGGTTCCTTGAATATTGAAATGATGTACACCTTGTGCTACATGCCCAATTGCAAACTTTGACTTTTTCTCTTCTAGAATAGTCATTAATTCTCCAAGAATTTTTAATTGCAATTTTAATACTTCCTAAATCTAAAATTAGATTTATGACAAGTATATTAAATTAAGCACTTAAGTTATCATCACATAGATCTTCCAAAGAATTATGCTTCTATTATTTGCTTAATTTTTTTGGGCTTAGGTATAATAGGTTATTTTATCAAATAAATTAACTTATTATTTATTTCCAGGACCATCCTGAAATTATTCCCAATTTGAATTTTGAATCATTTAAAATATTTTAATCCTAAGATTATATTTTAAATATCCATCCTCTTGATTTCAAATAGTCCAACTATTTAATCAATTTATTTCAGGTACTATTTATTAATGATTATAATAATCCAATTATTTAATCATCTATAATTTGATATTGATTACTATAATCCAATTATAAAATCAACTATCATTTTAATTCAATTATTTGATTACTATAATCCAATTATAAAATCAACTATATATTGAATAAGTTTGTATATAGTCCAACTATATTTTAAAACAACATTAAATATTTGACGAGTAATATATATTTTTGAGCGCGTATGGCGAGTAATTGAACGAATATTGCAAATTCAATTCTTGCCTCCCACTATTTTTCGGCGAGCCTCTAACCCTCTATCGAGTACTCGGGAAAACCGTGTTTCCTAGTGGGCTAGGATCCCGTTAAATATCACACAATCTTGATTTTGGCCAACAAATTGTATGATAATTAACTAGGTAGATCTCGAAGATCAATTGGATCTCATCCAACTCCTAGATCCAGTCGGTGAACATCCAAGTCCGAAACATATATCTTATATATGCCTATATATCGAATATATACCCTAACCTTTTTCCTCTGAATCAATTAGGCCTTGGCTTTGGCACAACAAACCTAATGATCCCAGTCAAGCGTGGACCCATTGACTATGGAAGCTTCGTAATCAATGTCGTTGGACAAGAAGTGGTCTTGACTTTGGCCAACAAACCACAACTTGGACAAGACACCAATATGGAACAAAGCTTCGTGATTCAAACACATCTTTGACGGACAAGGGCTTGACTTTGGCCAACAACCCATGCCAATCTCGGATCTTGAGTAAGAATCACTCAATGGAAGGAAAAAAAAACGCATGATATTTAATGAGGGTTTTTCGCGTGCTAATTGGCTACCAATTTAATTATCTTTGTTAAGGTCTCATCATCATACACCCTTAAACATGCATTCTAAATACATAATAAAGCGCATATGAAAATAAAATAATAATGATAGACGGATGGATACTTAATACATTGATCCTAGATCAAATCTCTCACTTTCTCTCTCAAGCTAGCACTTGTATTACTTCTACCTAATTACATAATACTTCTAAAGAAACCTCATTTACATTGAGGGGAATAGGTGAGAAGAGAATACAATAGAATAGAGGTGATAAGGCTGGACACGCAGGTCCAATTTAATAAATCGAATTTATTACAACAATTTCCAAAATTGCCCCTACCCGACTAATATCCATCCGATATACATTATTCATTCATCACAACCACGTATTCACACAAAAGCATGCTATCAATCAATCTAATCAAATTAATTAATCTGAAAATTAAGTGATCATCCAATGTTCAAACAACGATTTGATTTTGCTCGAGTCAAACTCGTTTTTGCGAATAAGTACTCAAAGTACGAATTCTTGAATTAAATTAAAATACAACATCAAATCCAATTTAATATGTATTTACTACTAATTCACTATTCAATTCCCAATTAAATATTACACTTTATTTAATAAACCTTTTTCGACTTAAATTTCAAATTTAATCGTGTCGGGTCTCAAAGCCCAATTAACGTCCAACGTCAATTCAATTCAAGTCCAATGGGCTTTCAATTAATTTCATTAAGGCATGGGCTTCGGCAACCAAAGCCCAATCAAGGAGTAACCCCATAAGCCCAGAAATCAATTTAGGCCCATTAGGCCCAATTAAACTTTAAAGGTTCATTAGCCGCATTTGGGCTTTATGTTGTGGTTTTGGGCCCAATTGGATCCAATCCATTTGGCCTAAACCAACTTGATAAAATCAAGCCCAAAAAGTCCAATAACAACATTAGAAACCCAAATCCAATTTAAGGCCCAAATAATTAAATTACCAAATTCCAAATTTCCAATTTAATTACCTAAAGTGTATATTATGATTAATCAACTAAATCAATATTTCCAAAACATGAAATTAGTCCAATTAATCATATTCATCATCATCATCACATGTCCAACACATAAATGAAAAAATCAAACCCATTACATGCTTTAAAGCTCTCGGCCAAAGGAGGGATTTTGTGTCCGATTTGGTTTCAATCCAATCGAACCCACAATCGACATTAAATCAACATCCTAAATGATTTCATACACATCCAATGTCCTAAAATCAAAATATACCAAGACATTAGAGGCTTAATCCTATTCGGCCAAGGTGATAATTTTGGGGTTTTATGTTCAATTTAAAGTATAATCCAATTGACCATAAATCAACATCATATATCATGATTCTAATTCATCTAATGAATCAAAAATCAAAATATTCCAAGAACCCAAAATGCACATCACATTCGGCCAAGAGGAAATAATTGGGGAAAATTGTTCCAAACATTTTTTTCTTGAAATTGATCAAATCAATCTTCAATATAACATATATTAAGCATGCTCAAACATCCAATTTTATAAAATCATGCTCAAATACAAAGTACCCAATTTTAAGCCCTAAACTTTTCATGCTTGAACCTAGGCTCTGATACCATTGTTAGGTTTATTCTAGGTCCCAAGATCAAACAAAACATGAAAACAATGTGTGAACACATCAACGGAGGTAGCGAAATACTCACATCGATCGGTTGGGACGATTTGAAGACGAATGAAGCCACTTTGCTCACTGCCAAGGACGCCCACTGCATGCAGTTCACTGCCCTCCATTTTATGAATTTAAGCTGCAAAACGGAGCTCCTAGCTTCGTCGGACGGATCCCGGCTCATGGGTGAACTTCCCTAACACCTTAGCAAGTCTCGTAAGTGTGCTAGCACTTGAGATTTTGCCACAAAATCCCACTCCAAGCTTCCCTATTGCTCACGGTTTTGATGATGAAAACCAGTGAACAATATGCCCATTTGGGCGTGAATTAGCCAAGAGAGAAAGGTGAATGACTAGTTTCAAACGTGAGAGATAAAAGTGTAGTCTATTAATGGTTAAAGGTATTAAAAATTTGTATATATTAAATTTGTTTTCTAAAAACAATATATTATATACAAAACAATTAATAAACCTTTAAAACAATTAATAAAACTTTTCTAAAGTCAAACTTTAAAAAAAGCTACCATTAATACTACTAAATGCATTACTATTTACTTTAATAAAGCAAATAGTAACATGTCACATCACATTAAAGATGACAATAAATTTTGACGCTTGATTTGACATGTGGGCCCCACACGATTCTAAATGTGAGCGGGCCCCGCAAAATAATCTCGGTCTCGGTTTCGCTAATTCCGAATTAACGAATTTCCGTCGCTACGTAAATAAACGATTATGCCTAGCGAAATCACTATTCACGTCGCTAACGAATTAATTCCGAATTAACTCGTTTGCCCGAATTAAAATCCAATTTTAATTCCGCGTCGAAATCACTATTCACTATGACTGAAGTGATACTTCCGTCTTCACATCACACCCAATACACTACGACTCTCTGATAAACCCAGAAGTGGTGTACACAGAACCGGTTAAAGCCCTGCACCACCAAGACCAAAGTCTACCGATTGACGCAAGTATTAGCGATGCAAGTCTCAGGTTAAGACCATACACACCTACCCTGATGACGGCCTCCCATAGACACATAGTCATAATACCAATGGGATTCCGAGGGGGTCTATCCAGAGCGAAGCTATTTCCCGTACCATCGGTGAAACACAACCTCCTATCGCACTTGCATAAGTATCCTATACTTAAATATATGAGAACTATGTCGTTGTGCCCTCACAACGCGCACAAGTGCAATACTAGCCTATTCCGCATTATCGATGTCCTGTCTCGATAATACTACAACTAGGGATATTTAATGATTAATCCTTCGTGGACTGATACTGTCTCATATCATTCTCAATCCAAGAACTAATCATAAGGACCTCTCTTCATTTATACATCTATGGTGATCTAATCACAAATGATGAGAGTGCAATTTCCTTGTCACATAGTTAATTTGTACAACAACACCGTGATCTGTACAAATAGTGACGCTATGGGTCATATTATCCAACAATGGAAACCCGGACGTAAATTCCGTAGCCGAATCCGATGGACGATATTGCAGTTTGCACTCGGGATACAATGCCACGTACCACTTGAGAGACACACATATTTTGTTTCGTCCAATCTTGTGTGTGAGCATGATTAGTCGTTAGCATGTTATTTATTTAAGTCATTAGTATGTTATTGATTTCTTAAGCATGATTTAGTTTAGTGTGTTATTTATTTTTATGCATGATTTAGTTATTTTCTTTCACAATAGGAATTTAAATTGCATTTATGTTTATGATGTTATTTATTCTTTGTATTTGATGATTCAACATGCTCATTGTGTGATATCGTATGTTTGCCGTTGTGATAATTACTTTCAAAGCATGCAAACTTAGACTAGGATTTACTTTGATGAATGCGAACTAGATCTAAGTTACTATTGAGCATATATGTTGCGTAGACCTAGTTAAATTATTGCACAAATCCGTTCATTACAAGTGACATAAGTAAGAGACCATTCCGAACCCAACGATTTGAGGTCTTCCCTTGCGAGGGGTGAGTGCGGCCTCAAATCATTTTCCCGGTTCACACCGGGAGGTGACTCCATTTCATTCTCCGGTTTAGTCCCCTGCGGGCTACTCCGTACTCCCGATCGGGCCATGAGCCTAGAACAGCTTCGTCCATTTCTGTGTCCTACAGTCTGGCGACTCCACTGGGGATAGAGAATCGGCCCCGAAATAATATCTTGTAATATTTGTGATTTGTTCTTTAAATTAACCATGTCTACTGTGGGTTTAGGGAGTTTAATCAAAGGCGTTATTAAAGCAATGTGATGGTTTAATGTCTTCCTTCATTCACTACCTTTCTATAAGGAAAAGCTGCGAAGGCATCTATATAATCATTACCCGTAGCTCATTGTGATAGACTAATTTGGAGGACTTATTGTTTATTCCTGTCACCAATGCGATAAGAGCCTAAGAGGCTTGGGTATTTAAGAGAGCTTGCTCTACCCTCCCTCTGGGGAATCTACAATAAGAAATCCATTTGACAGTTAGTCACATACCGTAACTCGCTGGCACGTACCGTAAGGTATAAAAAGGGTGCGCTCACTTGGTCGCTTGAACCCTTGAGTGATGAGTCCTAGTTGTGAGCAATCCTTCATCTGCGGGAGCCTTTGTTTACATTCCTTTAAACCTACGTATAAACTATAATTGTTCGACCAATAAAAATTATCTCTTTATGTTTGTGTTTAAGGACCATGTCATTGGATCAGTTAGACTTTTGTCAAAGAGATGTGAACTTGTTGGGCTATTTAAACTGGGTCGAGTTTTTGTCCTTGACAATTGGGTCAAAAGTTTCTAAATTTTGATGGGCCGTTTTGTATTGGGCCTCTTATACATTTGAAGTTGTTAGCCATGTATCGCAAAAGTATAAACTTGTTGGGCCTTTTCAACTGGGACAAGTTGCGCCAAGGTATAGTATGATTGAATGTTTTAAAATGATAATGGGCCAACTTGTATAAACATTTTGATAGACTTGTGTATTTCATGCATTACATTTATACATGCTAACATGCAGTTTTAAGAGACATCATAGATACATGTTGGGTTAGGGAAGAGGGAAGACTTGTCAAGAGGCCAATAACAAGCATGAGTGAATTAGTTAACGAAACATCCTGTATGAATCAGTTGGAAGCTAATCTCGCCAAGGTTACCGAGCAACTGCAAGCTCCGACTGTTAGACAGTAATGTCCCATAGCGTCACTATTTTGTAAATGATATTGTATTATTGTACAAAATTAACTATGTAGTAATGAAATTGCCTTTTACCGTTTTGTAATTTATTTATTAGAAATATAAATGGTAAAAGTCCCTATGATTAGTTCCGGATTGAGATGATATGAGACAGTATCAATCCATAAAGTTTAATCATTAAATATCCATAGTCGTAGTATTATCGAGACTGGACATCGATAATGCGGAATAGACTAGTACTGCACTCGTGCATGTTGTGAGGGCACAACGGCATAGTTCTCATATATTTAAGTATAGGATACTTATGCAAGTGGGGTAGGAGGTTGTGTTTTACCGATGGTACGGAAAACAGCTCGCTCTGGATAGACCCGCGGAATCCATTGGTAGTATGTCTGCGTGTCTATGGAGTCCGCTTCAGGGTAGGTGCATATGATCTTAACCTGAGATTTGCATCGCTAGTACTTACGACAATCGGTAAAATTTAGGTTTGGTGGTCCAGGGCTTTAACGAGTTCTGTGTATACCTCTTCTGGGTTTATCGAGAATCGTAGTGTATTGGATGTGATGTCAAGATGGAAGTATCACTTCAGACATATGGAGATGATGATCGCGAGGGATTCAGAACTAGTACTCTATAATGGTTGCAACCATCGGGATAATATGACTAGGTCAGGATTATCCGATTCAAAGAGACTGGTTGCTTGACATCCGATATGTTTCGGACGGGGCAGACACTTATCCAGCCCCAGCCCTAGCATGTGATCATCCGATACTGGTTCGATATACACTATACTACGGTATATACTACGCCTGTTATAGATCTAATATTCCAGTAAGAATATTTCTAGAGAATTGGGTAGGCATGGCGTTTTGCTAGAAGCTAACCTTGTCTTGTAAATCGGTAAAAACGAGTACTTGGTACGTACGTGTTCGGATAGTTCGACAACCGGATTTACTGCCAACATATCTAGAGGTCTCTGGGTCGCTTCCCGAAGATTCACCGATGACGTATGATTCAAACTCGATTAATCTTGGATTAATTACGGAGAGACTTATCTTGGATAAAGTACTGTATAAAGAGAGAGATCGATTAATTTAGAATTAATCGTAAAATTATTATATTCGATATAATAAACGGAATTCGATTCCGACGCGAAATTGAAATTAGATTTTATTCGGGCAAACGAATTAATTTAGAATTAATTCGTTAGCGACGTAAATAATAAATTCGCTAGGCGCAATTATTATTTAAATTCGATTTAATTAACGTCGCGAGTAAGCTCGATATTTCGAAATATCGAACCCGAACGCGTGAGTGCAAGTGGGCCCACTTTCATTTGAAAACTTGTGGGGCCCACATGACACTTTCATTATTTGTATTTTTTAATCAAGATGCAATGCATGAAGATAGTGTACAAAGCACTCAAAGATAATGCATGGAAATTGAGTGTTAGACACTCTAAGTGCTTGCATGTTGTGTTATATTTATATTATTATTTAATATAATTATAACATAAATATAAATTGATTTTTGAGACAAAAAAATCATATCCTCCTCTCCTCTCTCATTACCGAAACTGTGACAGTTTCTTGGCTCTCCATTTTCAGGTTTTTGTTGCAAAAGCTTGAAGAATTTTGTGTTTGTTTGGAACATAAAGAACACATCTTTGGCTAGCACCATCAAGGGATCATACAAGGTGTTATGGGAAACTCATCTTAGAGCTTGGAAGGATCAACTAAAGCTTGGAGCTTCTCTTTACTGCTTGGCCGAAATCTTCACTGCACATAGGAGCATTTTGCTTCATCCATTGCATCCACATTTGGTTTTTGTGAGTATTGTTTCCGCCATTACTTCCTTTTAGTTCATTCTTATATATATCTTGCTTGTTTTTGATCTTGGGGATGGTTATTAGATTTCCAACAATGGTATCATTGAGCCTAAAAATGCATGCAAATATATAGGATGTTATTTGGGGAAAATTGTTTGAAGCATGATTTGATGAGTTTGCTTGGTTGAATATGCTTAGATGTATGTTAAAATGGTTTATACATCATCAATTTCATGGAAAATAAATTGGATTAATTTTTCCAACCCCAAAGTGGCTTGGCCGAATACATGCAAGCATGAGGACTTGATGATTTTTTAATTTTAAGACATTGGATGACTTGAAATAATATGGAGATGATCATTTGTGACTTGATTGGATTGAAACGAAATCGGAACCATATTGTTCACCTTGGCCGAATGCTTGATGACATATTAGGGACTTGATTTTTTGATTAAATAATGTGGACATGTATTTAAGATAAAAATATGATTAATAGATTAATTTGATATTTTGGAAATATTGATTTAAAGGATTAATCATGAACATACACTTTAATTAATTAAGTTGTAAAATTTGGAATTTTTAAAATTTAGTTAATTGGGCTTAAATTGGAATTGGGCCTAAAACTATTATATTTGGTCATAAATGGGCTTGGTTGGGCCAAGTAGATTTGGACCATTTGGATTGGATCCAAGATGGGCCTAAATCACACCATTTAAGTCCAAATGTAATAAATGGGCTTTTATGTTTAATTGGGCCTTATGGGCTTGATATTGGTTTTATGGCAAATGAGGGTGATCCTTATTGGGCTTGGAAATTGGGTTTGACCCACATTGACCAAGGCCCAAGCCTAATGAAATCAATAGAAAGCCCATCGGACTTTAATTAAACGAACATTAGATGTTAGTTGGGCTTTGAGACCCAATAGAACTAGATTTGGAATCTAAGTTATAAAAGCACAATAAAAGTGTATATATTAATTAAGAATTAAATAAAAGGATAGTATTGAATACGACTTAAATTGGATTTAACGAGTAGTTCGATATAATTCGTGAATTCATACAATATGTATTTATTCTCAAAACGAGTTGGACTCGCGCAAATGCAAACAATTGTTTGATCATTGTATTGTCACCTAATTAAAGACTAATTAATTGGATTGATTGGTTGTATAACATGCCTTGAATGAATGAATGAATGTGGATGTGTTGTATGAATAGTGCATATCGGATGGATATTAGAAGGGAAGGGTAATTTAGAAATTATTGTAAATTTGGAATTTATAAATTGGACCTGCGTGTCCAGCCTTGTCTCTTTATCTCTTGTATTCTCTTCTCACCTAATTCCCCTCAATGTAAATTAGTTTCTCTATTGTATTATGTAATTGGGTAGAGAAGAGAATAATGCTAGCGGGGAGAGGAAAGGGAGTGAGTGATTTGTTCTAGGAACAAGTTGTTTATATATCCATCCGTATATCACTATTACTTTACTTTATGCACTTTATGATGTTTTAGAAGCATGCTTAAGGGTGTATGATGATGAGACCTAACAAAGATAAATTAATTGGTTGCCAATTACGCGAAAAATCCCTCAAACAATATTAAGCGATTTCCTTCCGTTGAGTGATTCTTTCTCAAGATCCAAAATTGGCATTGGTTTGTTGGCCAAAGTCAAGACCTTTGTCAATTGAGGATGTGTTTGAATCATGAGAGTTTTGTTAACATCGGTGTCCTGTCCAAGTTGTGATTTGTTGGCCAAAGTCAAGATCACTTCTGTCCATCGACATTGATTACGAAACTTTCCTTGTCAATGGGTCCCGCTTAACTGGAATCATTAGGTTTGTTGTGCCAAAGCCAAGGCTTAGTTGATTCAGAGGAAATGGTTAGGAAAATGTATTGGATACATTGACGTATGTATTAGATATATATGTTTCGGACTTGGATGTCCACCTACCGGATCTAGGAATTGGATGGGATCCAATTGATCTTCGAGATCTACCTAGTTAAATATCATACAACTTGTTGGCCAAAGTCAAGGTTGTGTGTTATTTAACGGGATCCTAGCCCACTAGGAAATTGGATTTCCCGAGTACTCAACAGAGGGTTAGAGACTTGTAGAGAAAATAGTGGGAGGCTCTAGTATTGAGTTGCAATTTCATTCAGATACTTAGCTTTACGCGCTTACAAAATTTATTTCGTCAATTTTTAACATTAGTTGGACTAAAAAATGTTATTTTTCTTGTAACAGTTTGACTGTACCCATTTTTTCGTTAACTAGATAGTTGGACTATCGTAGTTAAGATGGCTAGCAAGGTAAATGTCCGTGACATTATCATGGGAGACAATGTCTTTAAAGGGACAAACTTCGCTGATTGGGAAATGAACCTAAGGATAGTCCTTGGGGCGGAGAGGATACTGTATACTATTCAGAGACCTCTCGGGCCTAAGCCCACTGAGCCACTTGAGCTGGAGTTATGGAAAACTCACAGTGATGATTGTGACACAGCTCAGTCGATTATGCTTGCTTCAATGACTCAACACTTTCGTCGCCAAAATAGGGACTTGGATCCTTATAATATGATGGCAAGATTGCAAGATCTTCACCGCACTAATAAGCGGATGGCGAGGTACGAGTTGGTGAAGAGGATCTTTCGCACCCGTATGACTGATGGTAGTTCTATGAGGTCCATGGGACTCAAATGATAGCAGATATTGATGAACTGGCTTGTATGGGTATAGTCTTGGAGTCTGAGCTGGCTATAGATGTACTTCTACAGTCACTACCCGATACTTGGAAACAGATTGTCATCAACTACAAACTGATGAATTCGGATGACACTCTTGGAGAGTTGTTGTCAATTCTCAAGGAGTCAGAGAAAGAACTTCTGAAAGGCAACAAGCGCGAGGCGCACTTTGCAACAACATCTCAAACGCCGAAAGCTGGGCTCAAGGCAACTGGGGGTGTTAAGAAGAAGAAGCATAAGAACAAAGGCAAGGCCAAGTCAACAAAGGCTTCTGGGAAGCCAAGGGACAAGTCTCAAGATGTTTGCCTGAAATGCGGCAAAAGAGGTCACTGAAGCGTGACTGCCGCATGAACAAGGGACATAAGGAGGACATACAGGGGGCAAGGCACCGGCCTCAGGTATGTTTGTTATTGAGATAAATATGACTACTTCAAGTCTTAATAAAAATTGATTTTGATTCTGGTGTGGTTCTCATATTTGTACTGATGTGCAGGATCTGCATGATAGCAGGAGACTGGCTTCGGGGGAGGTTGATCTACGTGTTGGAAATGGAACTTCTGTTGCTGTTTTGGCCGTAGGCACTTTTGTTTTGGAACTGCCCTCGGGGCATGTACTTAAACTAAATGACTGTTATTTGTTCCTAGTTTAACTAGGAATATTATTTCTGTATCTTTGTTAACCCAAACAGGGTACACTTTTGTATTTAAAAACACCAGGTGTTATTTATATATGAATGATGCAGAAATTGCAGTGCTGATGCAAATAATGGTCTTTATATTTTGAATATAAATGAATCTCCAAAATGTAAAATAACAAACAAAAGGCTCAAAATGAGTAATCCAAGAAAAGAAGAAACTTATTTGTGGCATTGTCGTGGGACACATCAACAAGACTCGCATATCCACACTTTCGAAGAGGGGTACTTGGACGGATATGATCCAAATTCATATAACGTCTGCGAATCTTGCTTGTAGGCAAAATGCCTAAATCACCTTTAGTGGTAAAGGTGAACGCGCCACTGAACTGTTAGCCCTCGTTCATAGTGACGTTTGTGGGCCCATGTCTAGCCAGGCTAGAGGTGGATATCGATACTTCGTAACCTTTACGGATGATGCATCACGTTATAGTTATGTGTATCTAATGATGCACAAGTCGGAAACTTTTGAGAAATTCAAAGAGTTTCGACACGAAGTTGAAAAACAAACAGGCGAGAGTATTAAAACATTACGGTCGGACCGTGGTGGCGAATACTTAAGTAATGAGTTTCAAGATTACTTGAAAGAATATGGTATTCTTTCACAATGGACTCCTCCTGGAACACCACCAATTAAATGGTGTGTCTGAACGGAGAAACCGTACCTTGCTGACATGGTAAGGTCGATGATGAGTCGCACTGAGCTACCTATATCCTTCTGGGGACATGCATTAGAAAGTGCAATTCTTATTTTGAATAGGGTTCCGTCAAAGTCTGTTGAACAGACTCCGTATGAGATATGGACAGGAAAGGAAGAACCAGGTTTCTCATTCCTGAAGATTTGGGGTTGCTGGGCATACGTCAAACGTTTGGAAGGTACCAAACTTTGAACCCAAATCAGATAAATGCCTATTGTTGGATATCCTAAGGAAACCAAGGATATTACTTCTATAACCCAAAAGAGAACAAAGTATTTGTTGCTCTACATGCGGTTTCCTTGAGAAGGAATTCCTAAATGCAGTGGTTAGTGGGAGGAAAGTAGAACTCGATGAAAGTCGTAGTGATACTGTTCCTGGCATTGAATCTAGAACGGAACACGAACAGTCCATCCAGGATGAGACTGAACCACAATCTTCAATTACACAAGGGCTACGTAGGTCGGAGAGAGTCAGGGTAATACCTGAGAGGTATGGATTCCTGATCTCACCTCATGTAGATATTAATCTTATTGAGGATACTGAACCGGCTACGTACGAGGAAGCGATACGGGGTATCGAATCCACTTTATGGCAAGAAGCCATGAAGCCGAAATGGATTCCATGTATACCAACCAAGTTGGGACACTGGTTGATGCACCAGAAGGCGTAAAGCCTATTGGATGCAAATGGGTCTTCAAGAAGAAGACAGACATGGATGGCAACGTTCAAACGTACAAAGCTAGGCTTGTAGCGAAGGGGTATCGTCAACAACTTGGAGTTGATTATGACGAAACTTTCTCACCCGTTGCCATGATTAAATCCATTCGGATAATGCTTGCGATAGCTGCATATTACGATTACGAAATATGGCAGATGGACGTTAAAACCGCTTTCCTTAACGGAAACCTGTTGGAGGATGTTTATATACAACAACCTGACGGTCCATTTATGGACTGAAGCAAGCATCGAGGTCATGGAACCAACGTTTTGATGAGGTCATAAAAGAATATGATTTCATTCAAAACGTAGATGATCCTTGTGTATATAAGAAGGTTAGTGGGAGTGCACTGACTTTTATTGTCCTTTATGTCGACGATGTATTGCTAATAGGCAATGACATTCCCATGTTAACGTCGGTGAAAGCTTGGCTTTCATTGAAATTCTCCATGAAAGATCTGGGAGAAGCAGCTTTTATTCTAGGAATAAAGATCTACCGGGATAGATCTAGAAAGCTACTTGGACTCTCCCAGAGTACATATATTGATAAAGTGTTGAAGAGATTCAAAGGATCAGTCCAAGAAGGGACTGTTGCCAACATCACATGGCGTCTTCTATCTAGGGACATGTGTCCTAAAAACAAGATGAGAGAGACAACATGAGTCGGACTCCGTTCGCCTCGGCAGTCGGATCGATCATGTATGCCATGATATGTACACGACCTGATGTGTCCTATGCTTTGAGCATGTGCAGTCGATATCAGGCCGATCCAGGACAGGAACACTGGATAGCGGTTAAGAATATCCTTAGGTATCTTAAAAGAACTAAGGATGTTTTCTTAATCTATGGAGATGGAGAACTTGAGGTATCTGGGTATACTGATGCAAGTTTCCAAACCGACAGAGACGACTTTAAGTCGCAAACCGGGTACATATTGCTTGAATAACGGAGCAGTGAGCTGGAAATCTTCCAAGCAAGATACTGTTGCCGATTCAACAACTGAAGCGGAGTACATTGCAGCAGCTGAAGCAGCAAAAGAGGCAGTTTGGATCCGTAAATTCCTAATTGGATTAGGAGTAGTTCCGTTAGCAGCTGAGCCCGTTCCATTGTATTGTGACAATAGCGGGGCTATAGCACAGGCTAAGGAACCAAGGTCTCATCAACGATCCAAACATGTTCTTCGACGATTCCATCTGATTCGAGAGATCATACATCGTGGCGATGTGAAGATCGAGAAGATCGCATCAGAGGATAATATTGCAGATCCGCTGACGAAGGCTATCCCTCGGGAAAGTTTGAGCGACATGTACATAGTTCAGGTATTAGATGCTTGAGTGACTGGCTATAGGCCAAGTGGGAGATTGTTAGACAGTAATGTCCCATAGCGTCACTATTTTGTAAATGATATTGTATTATTGTACAAAATTAACTATGTAGTAATGAAATTGCCTTTTACCGTTTTGTAATTTATTTACTTAGAAATATAAATGGTAAAAGTCCCTATGATTAGTTCCGGATTGAGATGATATGAGACAGTATCAATCCATAAAGGTTTAATCATTAATATCCATAGTCGTAGTATTATCGAGACTGGACATCGATAATGCGGAATAGACTAGTACTGCTCGTGCATGTTGTGAGGGCACAACGGCATAGTTCTCATATATTTAAGTATAGGATACTTATGCAAGTGCGGTAGGAGGTTGTGTTTTACCGATGGTACGGAAAACAGCTTCGCTCTGGATAGACCCCGCGGAATCCCATTGGTAGTATGTCTGCGTGTCTATGGGGAGTCCGCTTCAGGGTAGGTGCATATGATCTTAACCTGAGATTTGCATCGCTAGTACTTACGACAATCGGTAAAATTTAGGTTTGGTGGTCCAGGGCTTTAACGAGTTCTGTGTATACCTCTTCTGGGTTATCGAGAATCGTAGTGTATTGGATGTGATGTCAAGATGGAAGTATCACTTCAGACATATGGAGATGATGATCGCGAGGGATTCAGAACTAGTACTCTATAATGGTTGCAACCATCGGGATAATATGACTAGGTCAGGATTATCCGATTCAAAGAGACTGGTTGCTTGACATCCGATATGTGTTTCGGACGGGGCAGACACTTATCCAGCCCAAGCCCTAGCATGTGATCATCCGATACTGGTTCGATATACACTATACTACGGTATACTACGCCTGTTATAGATCTAATATTCCAGTAAGAATATTTCTAGAGAATTGGGTAGGCATGGCGTTTTGCTAGTAGAAGCTAACCTGTCTTGTAAATCGGTAAAAAAAAACGTGTACTGGTACGTACGTGTTCGGATAGTTCGACAACCGGATTTACTGCCAACATATCTAGAGGTCTCTTGGGTCGCTTCCCGAAGATTCACCGATGACGTATGATTCAAACTCGATAATCTTGGATTAATTACGGAGAGAGAGACTTTATCTTGGATAAAGTACTGTATAAAGAGAGAGATCGATTAATTTAGAATTAATCGTAAAATTATTATATTCGATATAATAAACGGAATTCGATTCCGACGCGAAATTGAAATTAGATTTTATTCGGGCAAACGAATTAATTTAGAATTAATTCGTTAGCGACGTAAATAATAAATTCGCTAGGCGCAATTATTATTTAAATTCGATTTAATTAACGTCGCGACGTAAGCTCGATATTTCGGAAATATCGAACCCGAACGCGTGAGTGCAAGTGGGCCACTTTCATTGGAAACGTGTGGGGCCCACATGACACTTGTCATTATTTGTATTTTTTAATCAAGATGCAATGCATGAAGATAGTGTACAAAGCACTCAAAGATAATGCATGGAAATTGAGTGTTAGACACTCTAAGTGCTTGCATGGTTTGTGTTATATTTATATTATTATTTAATATAATTATAACATAAATATAAATGATTTTTGAGACAAAAAAATCATATCCTCCTCTCCTCTCTCATTACCGAAAACTGTGACAGTTTCTTGGCTCTCCATTTTCAGGTTTTTGTTGCAAAAGCTTGAAGAATTTGTGTTTGTTTGGAACATAAAGAACAATCTTTGGCTAGCACCATCAAGGGATCATACAAGGTGTTATGGGAAACTCATCTTAGAGCTTGGAAGGATCAACTAAAGCTTGGAGCTTCTCTTTACTGCTTGGCCGAAATCTTCACTGCACATAGGAGATTTTGCTTCATCCATTGCATCCACATTGGTTTTTGTGAGTATTGTTTCCGCCATTACTTCCTTTTAGTTCATTCTTATAATATCTTGCTTGGTTTTGATCTTGGACATGGTTATTAGATTTCCAACACCGACGACTACTATGACAAATCTGGCTGTGCCCTGTGTGCCGCGGAGGAGGTTCTGAAAATGAGAGGCGTGGGGAGCCTCCGAATAGATTGAATGATGATATCCCTATCTTTGATGATGACATGGCTGAGTATACCGTAGGGGAATAGCGGGTCTCAGGCTGAGATACAGAAACTCTGTGATCAGGGGGGTCGGTTACCCGTAAGCTGAAGGGTTAACATGAGGCTATTGGATTTGCGTGGTGACCTTTGAAGAGCAACTGCCAGCTCAGTTTAAGATGCCCGACATAGCCAAACAATGGAATGGGGATCCGAGGGTCCATCTCTGGCAATATGTCTCGGTATGAGTTCAGTAGGCCTGTCAAGCGCCAAGTTCCAAAAGATGTTTGGGATGTCGCTTGAGGGGCCACCTGTAGTGTGGTACCATAGTCTTGAATGAAAGAAGGTTTAAAAAGATGGAGGGAAATGGTAGACGCCTTTCTGAAACAGTATGTTACAGATTGGAGATTGACTTGTCACTCTGTGATTTGGAGAACACCAAAAGCAGAAGCCGGAGGAGAGCTTCAAGACTATGTGATAGCTGCTGGAGAAGCCAGCTTTAAAGATGCAGACTCGGCCCTCAGAGAAGGACCAGATAAGAGATCCAAGGGCACTAAGCCCTCAATCTATGGCAAATTAAGGAGGATGACCTCCATGATTTCAGATTTTCGACAGCTGAGGGAGATTGTCATAGACATCGAAGAAGAAGATGCGGAAAATAGAAAATTTTATGGCCAGAATAGAATGAATTTTGGGGGGCATTCTGAGACCAAGCCCGCTACTGCCTAGGTTACTGCTATCAGAAACCGGCATTTCTCTAACCTGGGAAAGCCTTTGTCAAATGTGTTTGAAAAGTTGAAGGGACAAAGACTCTTAAAACCCTTAGAAGGCAAACCATTTCCACACCCTCCACCACCACACCTAAAAATGAACCTTTATTGTTACTTCCACCAGCAACATGGCCATGACACCGACTACTGCACCCACCTCAGGCATGACATCCAGGACCTCATAGATTCCCACAAAATACGCGACCTAGAAAAAGAACAACCCAACACACGCAGAAACCCTCTACCAAACTACCACTCCGTTCCACCACCCTCCTATATGTGTTGGATAATATGACCCATAGCGTCACTATTTGTACAGATCATGGTGTTGTTGTACAAATTAAATATGTGACAAAAGAGATTGCAATCTTATCATTTGTGATTAGATCACCTTAGATGTATAAATGATGAGAGGGGTCCCTATGATTTGTTCCTGGACGGAGAATGATATGAGACAGTATCAGTCCACGTAGGATAATCATTAAACATCCCTAGCCGGAGTATTATCGAGACAGGACATGATAATGCGGAATAGGCTAGTATTGCACTTGTGCGCGTTGTGAGGGCACAACGACATAGTTCTCATTAATTTAAGTATGGATACTTATGCAATGCGATAGGAGGTTGTGTTTCAACGATGGTACGGAAATAGCTTCGCTCTGGATAGACCCCTCGGAATCCCATTGGTATTATGACTATGTGTCTATAGGAGTCCGACATCAGGGTAGGTGTATTTGGTCTTAACATGAGACTTGCATCGCTAATGCTTACGACAATCAATATACTTTGGTTGAGGTCGTCTAGGACTCTAACGGTTCTGTGTACGCCAATACTGGGTATATTGAGAATGTAGAGTGTTGTGTGTGTGTGATGTCAAGACGGAAGTATCACTCCAGTCATAGTGGAGATGATGTCACGCAGGATACGGTATTAGTGCTCTTAAGTGATGCGCATCCAATCGTGATATTATGACTAGGTCATGAATATCCGATTATAGAGACTAGTTACCAGACATCCGACATGTGCTTCGGATGGGGCAGACACTTATCCAGCCCCAGCCCTAGCACGTGACTATCCGATACTGGACCGACATACGCAATACTTGGTATACTACGCTTGATATAGATCTTAATATTCTTAGATGAATATGACCAGAGATTTTGGTAGACATCTGCTTTGCTAGGGGTCGACCTTGTCTCGTAAATCGGTAGTAGAAAATAGTACTTGGTACGTACGTGATTCGGATACGCCGACGACCGTATTTACTGCCAATATATCCGGGGATCTCATGGGTCGCTTCCCAATAATCCACCGATGACGTATGACTCGTACTCTATATAATCTGGGATTAATTAGATGAGAGAGAAAATTAATCTGGATTAATAACGGAGATATTTTATCTAGGATAAAATATCGTCTAAAGAGAGAGAGAACGATTAATTTGGAATTAATGGTAAGTTAATATATTCGATATATTGAACGAAATTGGATTTCGACGCAGAATTGAAATTGGATTTTTAATTCGGGCGAACGAATTAATTTAGAATTAATTCGTTAGCGACGTAATATAGTGAATTCGCTAGGCGTAATCATTTAATTACGATGCGACAGAAAAATCGCTAATTGGGAATTAGCGAACCCGAGAGCCCGAGTGTGATTGCAGCGCATTCATATTTTGATTCGAGTGCGGCAACGCAAGTCACATCAAGCGTCAAATCAAGTGTCACATCAAGCATCAAATCAAATGTCACTTTGAGTGATGTGATTGATTGATGTGATTGATTGATTGATTGAAAAGACAACTTATGACACTTTGAGTGATGTAAGTTGTTGGAATAGTAATAGTTGTTTGAAAGTTAATTTCATTGACTTTTTGAAAGCCAAATTGTGTATATCCTTAATATTTTAGAAAATATATAAGGTAATTATTTTACACTTTCAACACAACTAATACACAATTCTCTTCTCATTTCTCTCCAACCTCTCACGCCCAAAACAGCAAACTAAGACTGGTTTGGAACCATTTTGGCGTGAACATAGGGAAGCAAAGAGTGGATGTTCATGGTGAAAATCCAAGTGCTAGCACACTTACGAGACTTGCGAAGGTGGTAGGGAGTTTTCACCCATGAGCCGGGATCCGTTCGACGAAGCTTGGAGCCCGTTTCGTAGCTCAAAATAGAAGACGGAACGCAGTGAACTGCACAACCAGTGAGCAGTCCACGCCCAATGCAGTGAGGTTTTTGAAATTTTGTTGCTTGCCGCGTCTCTCAACCGATCGATGTGAGTATTCCGCTACACCTCCATTGATGTGTTCACACATGATTTTCATTGCTTGTTTGATCTTGGGACCTAGAATAAACCTATCAATGGCATCAAGAGCCTTAGTTCAAGCATGAAACTTTTAGGGTTAAAATTTGGGAAAATTGATTTTGAGCATGATTTAGTTAAATTGTTTGATTGAGCATGTTTAAAATGATGTTGAATTGCATTTTGGTTGGACCAATTTGTTGAAAATTGATTTGGAATTATTTTCCCCTTTCCAATTGAAGACCTTGGCCGAATGGTTAGTGATTTTGGGTTCTTGGAAATTTTTTTTTTTGATTCATTAGATGAATTGGAATCATAATGTTTGATGTTTATTTGAGGTCAATTGGATTGTACTTTGAATTGGACAAAAAAAAACCCCAAAATCTTATGTTGGCCGAATGGACTTATGCCCTAATGTCTTGGTGATTTTGATTTTGTAACATTGGATGTGTATGAAATCAAATTGGATGTTGATTTAATGTCGATTGTGGGTTCGATTGGATTGAAACCAAATCGGACACAAAATCCTTCCTTGGCCGAGAGCTTTGAAGCATGTAAATGGGTTTGATTTTTCAATTTATGTGTTGGACATATAATAATGAATTGAGTATGATTAATTGGACTAATTTGATGTTTTGGAAATGTTGATTTAGTTGATTAATCATGTATACACTTTAGGTAATTAAATTGCGAATTGGATTCATGAAATTGAATTATTTAGGCTTAAATTGGATTTGGGCTTCTAATGTTGTATTTGGCCTATTGGGCTTGATTTTATCAAGTTGGGTTTAGGCCAAAAGGATTGGATCCAATTGGGCCCAAAACCTTAACCATAAAGCCCAAATGCGACTAATGAACCCTTAAAGTTCAATTGGGCCTAATGGGCCAAGATTAATTTATGGGCTTATGGGGTAAATCCCGGATTGGACTTTGGTTATCGGTTTGACCCGAGTTGACCAAAAGTCCACGCCTTAAGAAATCAATTAAAAGCCCATTGGACTTTAATTGAATTGACGTTGGACGTTAATCAGTCTTTGAGACGCGTTACGATTAAATTTTGAATTTAAATCGTAAAAGGTTTATTAAATAAGTGTAATATTTAATTTGGAATTGAATAGTGAATTAGTATAAATACATGTTAAATTTGATTTAATGATGTAGTTTAATTTAATTCATGAATTCGTACTTTGAGTACTTATTCGCAAAAACGAGTTTGACTCGAGCAAAATCAAATCGTTGTTTGAACATTGGATGATCACATAATTATCAGATTAATTAATTTGATTAGATTGATTGATAGCATGCTATGTGTGAATACGTGGTTGATGAATGAGTAATGTATATCGGATGGATATTAGTCGGGTGGGGCAATTTTGAAATTGTTGTAATAAATTCGATTTATTAAATTGGACCTGCGTGTCCAGCCTTATCACCTTTATTCTCTTTAGAAGTGTAGTGTAACGGGTAGAAGTAGTACAAGTGCTAGCTTGAATGAGAAAGGGAGAGATTTGATCTAGGATCAATGTAAAGTATCCATCCGCAGATCATTATTATTTTATTTCATACTCGCTTTATTATGTATTTAGAATGCATGTTTAGGGTGTATGATGATGAGACCTTAACAAAGATAATTAAATTGGTAGCCAATTTGCACGCGAAAAACCCTCAACAAATCATGCGTTTTTTTCCTTCCATTGAGTGATTCTTACTCAAGATCCGAGATTGGCATGGGTTGTTGGCCAAAGTCAAGCCCCTGTCCGTCGAAGATGTGTTTGAATCACGAAGCTTTGTTCCATATTGGTGTCTTGTCCAAGTTGTGGTTTGTTGGCCAAAGTCAAGACCACTTCTTGTCCATCGACATTGATTACGAAGCTTCCATGGTCAATGGGTCCGCGCTTGACTGGGATCATTAGGTTTGTTGTGCCAAAGCCAAGGCCTAGTTGATTCAGAGGAAAAAGGTTAGGGTATATATTGGATATATAGGCATATATGAGATATATGTTTTGGACTTGGATGTCCACCTACTGGATCTAGGAGTTGGATGATATCCAATTGATCTTCGAGATCTACCTAGTTAATTATCATACAATTGTTGGCCAAAGTCAAGATTGTGTGATATTTAACGGGATCCTAGCAGCACTAGGAACACGGTTTCCCGAGTACTCGACAGAGGGTTAGAGACTTGCCGAAAAATAGTGGGAGGCAAGAATTGAATTTGCAATATTCGTTCAATTACTCACCATACGCGCTCAAACAAATATCATCGTCGTAATATTAAAGTTAGTTGGACTAATATTTAAATTGTTGTTTTTAATTAACAGTTGGACTGTATTATATTTGATTATATAATTGGATTATAGTAATCAATATATTTGAATTAATTGATTTCAATTTACAGTTGATTTTATAGTTAGACTATAGTAATCATGTAATTGAGGTTAATTAATTTAGACTATATTTGATTATATAGTTGGACTATCATAATCATTATAATATATAGTACCACATATCATTGATTAAATAGTTGGACTATTAGAATCAAGATTAAAATTGAAAGATTGGACATTTAAATATAATCTTGGATTAAAATATTTAAATGGTTTATTTTTCAAATTGGGAATTAATTTCAGGATAGTCCTGGGAATAAATAATAAGTTATTCTATTTGATAAAATAACCTATTATGCCTAAGCCCAGAATCAAGCAAATAAGTAGAGCATAATCTTTGGAAGACTTATGTGATGATGACTTCAGTGCTTAATTCATAATACTTGACATAAATCTATGTTTAGATTTAAGAAGTATTAAAATTGCAATTAATAATTCTTGGAGAATAAATGACTAATCTCAAGGAGATAAAGTCAAACTTTGTAATTAAGCAAGTAGCGCAAGGCGCACCTTACTTCAATATTCTAGAAACCCAAGGCTTGGCCAGAGGCTTCTGAATATTGGAAAGGGTAAAGGCAAAATCATTATGATCTTCTGGGAAGATAAAGACATATCCCAAAGTGACTGTCGTTTGGATATGGCAGACACGAAGGAATTAAAGAAAGGGTAAGGCTCTGACTTTAAAAATTATTTGTCAAAGTTATGTTCACTACTATATTAAAATTAGATTTTAAATACTTAGTGTGGTACATAAAATATATGTATTGATGTTTAAATCCGCTATGAGCTGGATACTGACTCCAAGCTGAGATTGCTCTACGAATCGGAAACGGGACGAAAGTCGCTGTTTCGACTGTAGATACCTAAGTTTAGGAACTACCCTTCGGGTGTGTACTTAAATTAGGAACTGTTATAATGTAACTAGTTGGACTAGTAACATATCTCTATATCAGTGTTTAATCCGTTGCGGATAAACCTTTATATTCTAGAACACTAAAGTGTTTCATTATATAAAGATGATACTGAGATAAACACATTAGATGTGAGAAACAGTATTTATATTTTGAATATAATTAAAATCTCAAACATATAAAATGACAAATAAATAGCTCAAATTGATTTGATCAATAGAGACTTATTTGTGGCATTGACGTCTGGGACCACAATTAAATAAGACTCGTATATCCACACTTTTGAAGAGTGGGTACTAGGACTGTTTTGACTAATCAAATAAAGTCTACGAATCTAGTTTATAGGTAAAGCACCTAAAACACTATTTACTTGGTAATAGTGAAAAAGCCACCGATTTGTTAGCCCTATTCATTGTGAAGATAGTGGGCCCATATCTAGCTAGGCTAGATGTGAACATGAACATTTCGTGACCTTAGCGGATGTGGCATCACGTTATGGTTATGTGTTTCTTTTGAAGAACACAAATCGGAAACTTTTAGAGTTTCGACACGAAGTAAACAAACAGATCGGCTATAGTATTATACCGTCACGGTAAGACTGTAATGAAAATACTTAAGCATTATGTTTCATACATACATGAAAGAGTATGGTATTCTTTCAGATGAGGACTCCTCCCGAGACACGTCAGTTTGACGGTGTGTCCGAACTAAAAACTAAATTTTGTTGGACAAGATAAGGTTAAATTATGAGTCGCTCTCAGCTACTATTTCCTTCTAAAGGATATGTATTAACAGTGCAAAACTTATTTAGAATAAGGTTCCATATAAATCTATTTGACAGAATTCATATTGGATATGAACGGGAAAGAAACAGGGTTTCACACTCCTGAAAATTTGGGTATGCCAGGCATAACGTTTGGATGATACCAAACTAGAACCCAAATTTGATATGTGCCAAATTGGTTATCCTAAGGGAAACCATAAGTATAGTACTTATAAATCTCACATGAGAACAAGATAATTGTTGCTCACCATGCGGTTTTCCTAAAAGGAATACCGATATGCAGTGGTCAGTGGGAGGATAGTGATACTCGATGAAAATCGGAGTAATACTGTTCGAGGCACGAAGTCCGTAATGGAACATAAATAGTTCATCAAGGATGAAACAAAACCATTAATCTTCGAATACACAAGAACATCGTAGATCGGAAGAGTCAGAAAACAACCTAGGGTATGGGTTTCTGATCTAACCCTCATAAAGATATCAATCTTATGGAGGTATACCATCCGACTACGTTTTGAGGAAGTGATACAAGGTATCGAGTCCTTATTATGGCAAAGTACCATGAGTCCGAAATGGATTCCATGTATAACAACTACTTTGGATACTAGTTGTTGTACCGCAAGGCATTGTGCCTATTGGTACATTAAACGTCTTCAAGGAAGACATACATGGATGGCAACATACCAACGTACAAAGCTAGGCTTGTGACGGAAAGGTATCGTTATCAACATTGTGTTAATAACGGTTCAACCTTTTACATGTTGCCACGGTAAATCCATTTGGATAATGCTTGTTATTCGATCCATGATTGGATTGAAGCAAGCATTAGGTTCTTGGAATTATCGTTTTGATATAATCATAATGGTATATGATTTAATTCAAAATGAAAATGATTCTTGTGTAAATAAGAGGGTTAGTGGGAGCGCACTGACAATGGCTGTCCTATAAAATAATGATAATACGTCATTTCTTGAAATGATATTCCTATAAAATAAATATCGGCGAAAGCTTGGCTTTCGCAATACTCTCCTAGAAACGTACATTGAAAAATGTACGAGACCTGGTGTATCATACGCTTTGAGCATATGGATTCACAAACAGGCCAATCCGAGTGATAGTCACTGGATTGATGTTAAGAACATCCGTTAGTATCTAGAGAACTAAGGATGCTGTCTTAGTCTATTGAGAAGGAGAACTTGAAGTGACTGGGTTCACTGTAACAAGTTTCCTATAACCGATAAAGACGACTAAAAGTCGCAAACGGTACTATATAGTTTGAATAACGGGACAGTGAGCTGGAAATCTTCCAAGCAAGATAACCGTTGCCGAATAAACAACAAATGCGGATTATTGCTGCAGCTGAGGCAGCAATAGAAGCCATTTGGATAAAAAATAAATCTAATTAGATTAGATATAGTTCTGTTAGCTGCTGAGCTAGGCGTCAGCACAGGCTAAGGAATTAAAGGTCTCATCGACGATCCAGATATATACTTCTATATTCATCTGATTCGTTCGGATCATACATCGTGGCGATGTGATGATCGTATAAATCGCATCGGATGATAACCATGCAAATCCGCTGACGAAAACCTTTTCTCAGCAATTTGAGAGAACCGTACATAGTTCGGGTGTTAGACAATCGAGTGACTGGCTATGTGCCAAGTGGGAGATTGTTGGATAATATGACCCATAGCGTCACTATTTGTACAGATCATGGTGTTTTTGTACAAATTAACTATGTGACAAAAGAGATTGCACTCTTATCATTTGTGATTAGATCACCTTAGATGTATAAATGATGAGAGGTCCCTATGATTTATTCCTGGACGGAGAATGATATGAGACAGTATCAGTCCACGTAGGATAATCATTAAACATCCCTAGCCGGAGTATTATCGAGACAGGACATCGATAATGCGGAATAGGCTAGTATTGCACTTGTGCGCGTTGTGAGGGCACAACGGCATAGTTCTCATATATTTAAGTATTGGATACTTATGCAAGTACGATAGGAGGTTGTGTTCACCGATGGTACGGGAAACAGCTTCGCTCTGGATAGATCCCTCGGAATCCCATTGGTATTATGACTATGTGTCTATGGGAGTCCGACATCAGGGTAGGTGTATTTGGTCTTAACTGAGACTTGCATCGCTAATGCTTACGACAATCAATATACTTTCGTTGAGGTCGTCTAGGACTCTAACCGGTTCTGTGTACGCCAATACTGGGTATATTGAGAATCGTAGAGTGTTGGGTGTGATGTCAAGACGGAAGTATCACTCCAGTCATAGTGGAGATGATGTCACGCAGGATACGGTATTAGTGCTCTTAAGTGATGCGCATCCAATCAGGATATTATGACTAGGTCATGAATATCCGATTATAGAGACTAGTTACCAGACATCCGACATATGCTTCGGACGGGGCAGACATTTATCCAGCCCCAGCCCTAGCACGTGATTATCCGATACTGGACCGACATACGCAATACTTGGTATACTACGCTTGATATAGATCTTAATATTCTTAGATGAATATGACCGGAGATTTTGGTAGACATCGTGCTTTGCTAGGAGTCGACCTTGTCTCGTAAATCGGTAGAACGTAGTACTTGGTACGTACGTGATTCGGATACGCCGACGACCGTATTTACTGCCAATATATCCGGGGATCTCATGGGTCGCTTCCCAATAATCCACCGATGACGTATGACTCGTACTCTAAATTAATCTGGGATTAATTAGATGAGAGAGAAAATTAATCTGGGATTAATAACGGAGATATTTTATCTAGGATAAAATATCGTCTAAAGAGAGAGAACGATTAATTTGGAATTAATCGGTAAGTTAATATATTCGATATATTGAACGAAATTGGATTTCGACGCAGAATTGAAATTGGATTTTAATTCAGGCGAACGAATTAATTTAGAATTAATTCGTTAGCGACGTGAATAGTGAATTCGCTAGGCGTAATCATTTAATTACGACGCGACAGAAAAATCGCTAATTGGGAATTAGCGAACCCGAGCCCGAGTGTGATTGCGAGCGCATTCGTATTTTGAATTCGAGTGCGGCAACGCAAGTCACATCAAGCGTCAAATCAGTCGTCACATCAAGCGTCAAATCAAATGTCACTTTGAGTGATGTGATTGATTGATGTGATTGATTGATTGATTGACAAAGACAACTTATGACACTTTGAGTGATGTAAGTTGTTGGAATAGTAATAGTTGTTTGAAAATTAATTTCATTGACTTTTTGAAAGCCAAAATTGTGTATATCCTTTAATATATTTTAGAAAATATATAAGGTAATTATTTTACACTTTTAACACAACTAATACACAATTTCTTCTCTCTCATTTCTCTCCAACCTCTCACACCCAAAACAGCAAACTATGGACTGGTTTGGAACCAATTTTGGCATGAACATAGGGAAGCAAAGAGTGGATGTTCATGGTGAAAATCCAAGTGCTAGCACACTTACGAGACTTGCGATGGTGGTAGGGAGGTTCACCCATGAGCCGGGATCCGTTCGACGAAGCTTGGAGCTCTGTTTCGCAGCTCAAAAACAGAAGACGGATGGCAGTGAACTGCATAACCAGTGAGCAGTCCACGCCCAATACAGTGAGGTTTTTGAAATTTTGTTGCTTGCCGCGTCTCTCAACCGATCGATGTGAGTATTCCGCTACCTCCATTGATGTGTTCACACATGATTTTCATTGCTTGTTTGATCTTGGGACCTAGAATAAACCTAACAATATGATTAACTTCGGCCTGCCCGAAAGCTTTGTCCTCCAAACTCTCGACCACCCAGTTTCTTTCATGGGGATAGGGGATGACAACGGTGAGGAACCATAGGCCGAAAAAGAAGGAAATGCTGCGAATGATGAAGTTGTTCCTTCTAGTTTATTTGATCCTGCATTTTCAATAAATACATTGATTTTGTCTACTTGTTCGAACCTTTTCGTAATGATAATAAAGACGTTCATTTCGCTTACTTGCCTGAGTCTATTCCTGTCAACCTGCAACATGAGTATATTTGACAAAAGCATTCAACCTTGGTACTATAATACTCAGCGATGTTTAGAACACGGGGAATCCTCGGAAGAAGCAAGTAGAAAAGATAGGATAGCCATTTGGAAATTAGGAAATGGAGCAGTGAGACTGTCAGACTTGGAAGGGAATGAGTTACCGAGTCGATCAACGTAGACAGATTGAAACAGTACTTTGCCTAAAGAAGAGAAGACCGAGCAGTCACCAAGGGAGCTGGCGGAAGACCCAACCCAACGGGATAGGAAACTCATTCATGCATACATGCATACATGTAACGTAGTTTGCATTCCTTTTTATGTTTGTTTTGTTTTGTATTCACAGGTTTTGAAGAAGAAAAAGAGAAATCGGCAAAGGCAAGCCAATTGTAGGCATTGCATTTTTGCATGTGAAACCCGATGATGAGTCTCAGTTGGAGGCACTACCTTTTTAGTTAAGGATATTATGAGAAACGGTCATCGGAAGGGAATCGGTATTTCATTAGATCCTTGTTCACTTATTTAGCGTTAAACTCACTTGTTGGACCTCCGTTTAGATCACTTTTGTCCCAGACAAAAAAAAAAAACAAAACCCTTTTAAACCAAGCCCATACACGCCTAACCCACTCATCAAGCCAAACCAAGCCCACACCACATTAGGCCCACACGCCCATCACCCAAATTAAATAAAATATTAAATTAAATATTAATTAGATAATGTATTTGAATTAAAAAAATTTAAACAAATTAAATAAAACAAATAATCACCAATTACAAATCAAATAAAATATAAATAAACCTAAACTAACAAAAAAAAAATATATTAACTTCCTAAAAACAAAATCACATAAAAAAAAAATGTTATGCCTAATTAAATCACTCAAAACCAATTCAAATATATTGACTTCCTAATCTAAACCAATCTTGCCTACATCAAATCCATTGCTTTCCTTCTTAGACACCAAATCAAATCCCTTCCTTGTGAGACAAGGAGTTGCCCTAACCCTTCTCTATATAAACAACCCCTAACCAAGACATGCACTCCCCTAGCTCATACATATAACTCACACGCAAATCACACCACAAAAGAGCCCTAGCCACTCACGGCAATAGCAAAAAGAAGAACACAAACAATTCTCTTCATCTCCTCTACTCCATAACCGAAAACAGCAGCCCCTAAACTTCCACACATCACTGAAAATATACCCCCAAATAGTACCCCAAACACGCCTGAACAGCAGCCCAAATCACCCCCAAAACAAAAGTATAATCCTCTTAAAACAGTCTCTAAAATCCTTAAAACAGTAACATAAAAACTGCACTTATAATCCTTAAAATAATCACGAAAACTGCACTTAAAACCCACAAAAAACACCCAAAATAGTCCGTTGAAATGTCAAAACAATGACCTGAACAGTGAACAGAAAATACAGAGGAAACAGCAGCAAAACGGAGGTCAAACAGCAAGAAAAACAACAAAACAGTGAGCTAAGATGCTAAACCAGTGAACCGGAGAACTAGAGGAGCTTTACCCTTCCGATCTCCGTGAAACGCAAGTCCGAAAGTCGTCAAAAAAGGTTAGACTTGAGGGTATTTTCCACATTCGTTTTCTGTTTTATTTTCATTATTTATTGAGTATTGTTCGGATGATTGTTATGTGGAAATACATGTTGTGGCCATTGAGTAGATAAATATGCATGTATTATGAAATATTGTATGTTGTGGCTTTGGAATAAAATGAAAGATGTGTCAACTCTCATGGTATATCGGATGGAAACCCGGACATAAATTTCATAGCCGATTCCGAATGGCCGGTAGTATGATCTGTACTCGGGATACAACTTCATGTACCGCTTGAGTGAACGACACATTCTTTTGTTTTATGTTGCTTTGATTTATTTATTTTTCGTCATTTTAATTCCGCATGTTACTTGTTTATGCATGATACGATCGAGCGCATGGGCTTAGTAAGTCGGATTAAAGGTCCCCTATTTGGAGGGGTTAAAATCCTTTACCACAATACTTTGCCGCGCCGGTTGATGTGTGTTTGGTTGGATGTAAGATATGTTCAATTGGGCATACTAAGTTTGATATGATTGTCTTTATTTTTGTATGCATGATGCGATCGAGCGTATGGGCTTAGTAAGTCGGATTAAAGGTCCCCTATTGGAGGGGTTAAAATCCTTTACCACGATGCTTGCCGCGCCGGTTGATGTGTGTTCGGTTGGATGTAAGATACGTTCAATCGGGCATACTAAGTTTGATATGATTGTCTTTATTTTTGTATGCATGATGCGATCGAGCGCATGGGCTTAGTAAGTCAGATTAAAGGTCCCCTATTTGGAGGGGTTAAAATCCTTTACCACAATACTTTGCCTCGCTAGTTGATATATACTCGGTTGAATGTAAGATGTGTTCAATCGGGTATACAAAATTTCATATATTTATCTTTATCTTTGTACGTATTGTAACGAAAGGCGCATGGGCTTATTGTGTTGGATTAAAAGGTTCTCCATTTGGGGGAAGAAAAGCCTAAAAGGCTACCTTTACCACGATATTTGCCGTGTCTTTTATCTATTGATTGTATCATCTATCCATGTCTTGGCTCGACCTATTGTCATTGGTGTACCCATATTCTCAGCCCTTGCACTTTCCTTTATTCAAGCAAAATAAAACCAAGATACATGCACGCCCAGCCTCATCACATATATACCCCCTTTAGCCAATTCCCGCAAGTCAGTCCCCTCTCACGCACTGCCAAGCACAGTCTCACGCACGTAGCACACTACCCCCACCGCCTAAAGAGTCCATAGCGTCACAACCTGCACAAAATCCTTTAGCCCCACTCACGCCATTGTCCCATACTCATGAGTCACCCTAAACCCACGAAACACCCTCACTGCACTGCCCCTAAATCGTGCACACTTGAACGCCACCTATTAGCCTCAGCCCGCGCGTAAAGCCAACTATACCATTCATGCATGTATTATGAAATCCCATATAGTCATTCTTATCTTTGTACACATCATAGTGAAAAGCATGTTTATTCCATTGGTTGCATCATTTACCTTAGTCTTGGCTTAACGTATTACAATTCATAAATCCATGTTATGATAGCATTTGAGTATTATTTCTTGTGGTATATCGGATGGAAACCCAGACATAAATTCCGTAGCCGATTCCGAATGGACGGTAATGCGGTCTGTACTTGGGATATAATTCCACGTACCAGTTGGAAAAGTGCTCACATGTGTGCTTGTGTCCATATTAGTTATCTTCTTTTGCACCACGTCATAACATGCTCACTTTAATGCCTTATTGTATCCTTAAGTGTCTTCTTGCATTATGTACTTAGTTGACTCTTTTATTTGTGCATGGACATGTAATGGCTATTTGTTTATGATATGTCTATGAAATCACATGTTCGCCATTATTTGATTCGCCTTTATGTGTGCTTGTGTGGTTAGTGCGTGCTTGTGTTTCCATGAATACAATATGCCAATGAAGTTGTATGTTCGTTGCTACTTTGATGTACTTTCAAGCATGGAATCTTATATGTGAAATATATGCAAATTTAGGTGTAAGTTTTATTTTTGTGCATGTGAATTTAGAAGCATGATACTCTTGGAAATAAGTGTTACTTAAGCTTGATTAAATTATTACACAAATCCTTTCATTACAAGTGACATAAGTAAGAGACCATTATGAACCCAACAGTTTGAGGTCTTCCATTGCGAGGGGTGAGTGCGGCCTTAAATCTCATTTTCCAGGTTCACACCGGGTGGCGACTCCATTATTCCCTGGTTTAGTCCCCTGCGGGCTACTCCGTACTCCCAACTAGGCCGCGAGCCTAGGACAGCATGCGTCGTCAAATTCTGTGCCCCACAGTCTGGCGACTCCATTGGGGATATAGAATCGGCCCCGAAATATTATCTTGTAATGCTTGGATTTATGTTCTAATTGACCGTGTCTATAGTGGATGAAATGGGGGTTTAATCAAAGGCATTTTGAGGCTAGGTAATGGTTTGGTGTCTTCCTTCACTCACTACCTTTCTAGAAGGAAAAGCTGTGAAGGCACCTAGATAGCCATCTACTCGTAGCCTATTTTGATGGACTAATTTGGAGGACTCGTTGTTTATTCCTGACACCAAGCGATAAGAGCCTAAGAGGCTTGGGTATTTAAGTGAGCCTCACTCCACCCTCCCTCTGGGGAATCTACAATGGGAAGTCCATTTGACAGTCGATCACACACCATAGCTCACTGGCACGTACCTTAGTGTATAAAAAAGGGTGCACTCACTTGGCCGCTCGAACCCTTGATTGGGGAGACCTAGTTGTGGTCATCCTTCGCCGTTGAGAGCCTTTGTCTACACTCTTGCGAACCCACCCATAGACCGGGTTTGTATGGTTAAAGTAACAATTATTTCCTTGATTATGTGCTTGTGGACCATCCTTATTTGGATGTAGTTGGACTATTATCGGAAATGCAAACTTGCTGGGCCATTTAAACTGGGGCGAGTTCGTACCTTATGACCACTAGGCCCAAAGCTTCTGAAATGTTGATGGGCCATTCTGTAGAAATCATTGTTTTATGTTTGAATTATCTTTCTTTTTTTCTTGTGTTTGGGAACATCGTCGTTTGGATCCATTCGGACCATCTGTCATGGGATATGGGCTTCTTGGGCCATTTAAACTGGGACAATAACGTATTTTATGACGATTGGGCCAAAGGCTTCTAAGTGATTGATGGGCCACTTTGTGCTTGTGTTCAGAACATTACCATTTGGATTTAGTTGGGCTCCTTGCCATGGGATGTGAACTCGTTGGGCCCTTTAAACTGTGAGGAGTTCACTCCTATGACAGTTAGCCCAAAAAGCTTCTAAAATGATAACGGGCCGATTTGTTTGAAAATTTTAGTTGATGTAGTATGTTATATATGTTACATGCATCTGATGCACCTCATACATACATATATCATGTTAACACCCTCTATGTCTCAAAAAGACATCATAGATACCGTTTGGGTTAGAGAAGGGACAAGGCTCATTAAAATAACAGTAACAGACATGAGTGAATCTGGTAACGAGGTATCTCGTATGGATCAGTTAGAGAACGATCTCGCCAAGATCTCTGACCAGTTGCATGTTTTGACTACTGTTGTGGCTGGCATAGCCGGGTCTCGTGCCGGGGTAGTTTTGGGGATGTGAGGCAAGAGGAACCTCCGAACAGATTGAGGGATGATATCCCCACTTTTGATGATGATATGGCAGAGTATCTGGGTCTCAGGCAGAGTTACAGAAGCTCCGGGATCAGGTTGAGTCAGTTACCCGCAAGATGAGGGGTAAGAATGAGGATTTGCTAGATTATGACACACTGACTTTCGAGGAACAGTTGCCGGCACAGTTCAAGATGCCTGATATGGCTAAGTTTAATGGGAATGGGGATCCAAGGGTGCATCTCCGACAGTTTGTATCATTCATGAGTTCAGTTGGCTTATCTCAGCGCCAAGTGCAGAAGATGTTTGGAATGTCGCTCGAGGGAGCTCCTGTGGTGTGGTACCACAGTTTAGATAAGAAAGTGAATGAAGATTGGAGGGAGTTGGCTTATGCCTTCCTGAAGCAGTATGTCACAGACCTAGAGATCGATCTGTCACTTCGTGATCTGGAGAATGTCAAGCAGAAATCGGAGGAGAGTTTTAAGGAGTATGTGGACCGATGGAGGGGTTAGTTGTTGAAGATGCAGACTAGGCCTTCGGAGAAGGATCAAATTAAAATGATTTTCAAGGGCACCAGGCCCTCCATTTACAGCAAGTTGAGGAGGATGACCTCCATGATTACAGACTTTCGGCAGTTGAGGGAAACTGTCATGGACATTGAAGACGAAGAGGCGGAAAACATGAAGTTTTATTGCTTAAGTTGGAGGCCTGTTGGAGGGACATTGGGAACTAAGCCTATTTTTGCTGAGATTACCGCTATCCGAAACCGGAGATTTTCCAACTTGGGAAGGCCCCTGTCCAAGGTGCTAGAGAAATTGAAGAGGCAAGGGCTCTTAAAACCCTTGGAAGCCAAACCATTACCCAATCTCCCACCATCACATTATAACCTAAGCCTTTACTGTCACTTTCACCAACAAAAGGGCCATGACACTGACAATTGCGCCCGACTCCGCCATGAAATCCAAGACCTGATAGACTCCAAGAAAATACCTGACCCAGAAACAGAACAGCCTGACACACACAGAACCCCTACCCAACTACCGTGCCGTACCACACCCAGCCTATATGATCAATTCTGGCCTCCCAGAAGACTTTGTCCTAAAATCTTTCACCCTCAAGCCTTTTTACCTGGGAATCTGGGATAGTACTAGTGAAGATGAGACGAAGCGGGGAAAAAACTTTTGGCTTGATTTCTCTAGCAGTGATGAGGAAGAAGTAAGGGGAATGACGCGCAGTGGTCGTTTTATAAATGATATGGAAGAGAAGGGTAAGGAAGTTTTGACAGATGGTAGAGAAGTGGTTGAGACTGCAGAAAATACTGAGGGGGGTATAGTGCTGAGGCAATTGAGGAAAACTAGAGCACAAGTGAGTATCTGTGAATTGTTATGTGCATCTCGGGAGCATAGGCATGCTATGGTTGAGGCTTTGAGCAAGATTGTGGTACCGGAAGACGCCAACCTGGCAATGTTTGTTGGGTCAGTTCAGAAAGAAGCTTTGCATATATCTTTTTCTGAGGATGAACTCCCAGCGGAGGGAAGAAATCATAATAGGCCTCTATTTATCAGGGCCGAGATGAGGGGCAAGAGAACTTCATGTGTGATGGTAGATGACGATTTGTCCATCAATGTGTGCCCGTTGAAAATTCAGGCAAGATTGGGTATGAAAGCAATAGACTTGGACCCCTCCAACATGACTATTAAGGCTTATAATGACAGTAAGAGGGGAGTTGAGGGTACTTTTGTGGCTATGGTCAAGGTAGGCCCGATTGAAGATGAGGTTGAGTTCACAGTACTGGACATCCCGACTACTTTCGCCTTATTATTGGGAAGGCCTTGGTTTCACAAACTTGGGGGCCTGCCTTCCACTTTACGTCAGATGATCAAGTTACCGTATGAGGGAGAAGTTGTTACCATCCGGGCTGAGATAGATAATGTCGTGGCCGCCTTGGAGATACAACCTTTCACAAGGTTTCAGGTGTCAACTACTTTTGAGGAGTGGGTGGATCCTAGGGTGGCTAGGATTATGAAAAAAATGAAGTTTGAGCCAGGTGAAGGTTCAAAATTACCAGATTTCAGAGGACAGACTACTCAGAAGGGTTTGGGGTACAAGTCTGATGAAGAAAAGCCGAAGGTCAAGAAAAAAGGCCTGAAACTGATGGAATATTTTGTGAAAGCTTCAGGATATCAAGGGGAGCCTGAACCTGTGGAAGTTAATGGAATTGTGGTACCTGGGTTTGAGATCTGCCAGGATATGTTGGGTAAGAAGCCGATGGTTGAAGAAATTGTGAAGAAAGAAAAAGAGAATTGGGAAGAAGAACTGATGAAGTTGGAGAGCCTGACTCTGGGAGAGGACAAAAAGCCTGAGGAAAACCTGGTTGCAGAGGAAGAAGTGTCTATAGATGATGAAGACATTTACCATCCTTATTTGTTTGAATGTACTTCTGTATTATCAAATAATAAAGACATCTCTTTTGCTTACTTCCCTGAGTCATTTCCATTTACTCTGCACGAATCAAGCATATTTGATATCAGTTCAGCCAGAACTACTGCATTTAACTTGGGTACACTTGAGAACCCCAAGGAAATTCTGATTGCAAGTGATGTAACCTCCGAAGAGAGGGAGAAACTAGAAGAAGTGTTGGTCAGATATGCCAAAGTGTTTGCTTGGTCCTATGAGGACATGCCTGGGGTAGACAGAAACATTACCCATCACATAATACCAACTTATCCGAATATGAGGCCAGTAAAACAGAAACTCCGACGGATGAGACCAGAATGGGCTGAGAAAGTCAGAGAGGAAGTTAAGAAACAGATAGATGTGGGGTTCCTGGAAGTAGTAAAGTATTCTGAGTGGTTGGCTAATATAGTGTCGGTGCCAAAGAAAGACGGGAAGGTCAGAATGTGTGTAGACTACAGAGATCTCAACAAGGCTTGTCCGAAAGATGATTTTCCTCTGCCGTATATAGATGTTCTGGTTGATAGTGCGGCTTTATCTGCTATGTATTCATTTGCAGATGGGTTTTCAGGTTACAATCAGGTTCTCATGGCTGATGAAGACAAACACAAGACTGCATTTGTTACTGAGTGAGGTACTTTTTGTTACAAGGTAATGCCGTTTGGGCTAAAGAATGCGGGAGCTACTTATCAGCGGAGGGCCACTACACTTTTCCACGACTTGATGCACAAAGAGATTGAGGTGTATGTGGATGACATGATGGTGAAATAAGAGACAAGAGTTGGGCAAATTGAAGCACTGGAAAGGTTCCTTCAGAGAGTTGACAGATAGAACCTTCGGCTAAATCCCAAGAAATGTGTGTTTGGGGTGACATCAAGGAAATTGCTTGGTCATACAGTGGGAATGGGAGGAATAGAGGTAGATTCTGAGAAAATCAAGGCAATCACAGAAATGCCTGCGCTGAAGACAGAAAAAGAAGTCAGAGCATTCTTGGGGAAGATTCAGTACATCAGTCGGTTCATCGCCAAGTTGACATCAGTATGTGAGCCTATCTTCAAACTGTTGAGAAAAGATCAGCCAGTGAGATGGAATGAACAGTGTAAGATAACCTTCGACAAAATCAGAGAGTACTTGGTAAAGCCTCCTGTATTGAAACCTCCGAGACCGGGCAGACCTTTGGTATTATATTTGGCTATCGAATCAGAAGCACTGGGGCAATGATGGTACAGGCAGATGAGACAGGGGTAGAACATGCAGTTTACTATCTGAGTAAGAAGATGCTCCCGTATGAGGCTCAGTATCAAGAAGTAGAGAAGATCTATCTTGCCGTGGTATGGGCTTCCAGAAAGTTGCGACATTATTTCCAGTCTTAAAAGATCCAGGTAGTGGCAAAGGAAAATCCTCTGAAATATCTTCATTCGGTGCCTTCACTAGTGGGAAAATTGGGCAGATGGTTGGTATTGCTGACAGAGTTTGACATTGAGTATCTCACCTCCAAAGTGATCAAAGGGTGAGCAGTAGCAGAGTTTCTAGCATTGCAACCTGATGATGGGGATCAGTACAAGTTTGAATTTCCAGATGAAGAGATCCAAGCAATAACAGTTCAGAGATGGAAGATGTATTTTGACGGAGCGGTGAATTACAAGGGAGCCGGAATTGGGATCGTGATAGTGACCCCCGAGGGAGAGACTTTGCCTTTAGCCAAGAGGTTGACATTAAAAGTGACTAACAACATGGTCGAGTATGAAGCATGTGCTTTTGGTTTGACAGCATTGATAGCCTTGAAGGCCGGGAGTGTGGAAGTCTCTGGAGATTCTATGTTGGTGGTCCAGCAGATGCGAGGAGAATGGGAATTGAAAGAAGAACGGTTGAAACCTTACCTTTTTCACCTCAGAAAGTTGGCACAGGTTATCCCTGAGTGTAAGTTTCAGCACTTACCGAGAGAAGAGAATCAGATGGCAGATGCATTGGCTACACTTGCAGCAACTTGGGAAAATCCAGAAAAGTTAGTGATGAGACCGTTGATACTGACAACAGCAAGCAGACCTGTTTATGAGATAGAAAGAATTCTGGAAGTTGAGGTCGACGACGGTAAACCTTGGTATTATGACATTCAGAGGTATCTGGAACATGGTGAACTCCCGCAAGGGGCAGGCAGAAAAGACAGAATAGCCATTCAGAAGTTAGCTTCCCAGTATGTGACTTTGAAATGGGAACTGTCCAAGAGGCAAGCAAATGGTATTCAGTTGAAGTGTTTGAGAAAAGAAGAAGCTCAACATGTAATGGAAGAAATACACACCGGGGTATGTGGTCCGCACATGAACGGGTTGAATTTGTCCCGCAAGATAGTGAGACAAAGTTTTTATTGGTCAACCATGGAAACAGATTGCGCGAAGATGGTAAAGCACTGTCATGACTGTCAAGCACACGGTAATTTGAATCACTTACCGCACACAGAGTTACACGGGTTGTCAGAGCCGTGGCCTTTCTCAACATTTGGAATTGATATGATTGGAGAAATTTGACCGAATGCATCGAATGGGCATCGCTTCATAATAGTGGCCGTAGATTACTTCTCGAAGTGGGTGGAAGCCGAATCATTATGCAATGTTACAGCAAAACAGATGGCAAAGTTTATAGCTCAGAACCTCATTTTTCGGTATGGTATGCCGCATCATGTAGTGACAGACAACGGAGTTTAGTTTCAAGGAGAGACGAAGGCAATGTTACAGAGGTACGAGATAGGCCACCACAAGTCATCACCGTACAGACCGTAGGCAAATGGGGCAATTGAGGTAGCCAACAAGACTATAAAGACGATTTTAGCGAAGATGATAGAGAACTGCAGAGATTGGGCCGAGAAACTACCATATGCTTTGTGGGGGTACAGAACATCAGTAAGAACAGCAACAGGGGCTACACCTTACTCTTTGGTCTATGGAATGGAAGTAGTATTGCCAGTAGAAGTGGAAATACAGTCTATGAGGGTATTAGCAGAGGCAGAATTACCAGAACAGGAGTGGGCCGCACAGAGGTTTGATCAGTTAGCACTATTGGATGAGAAGAGAACGAAGTCTTTGTATCACATGCAGTTGTATCAGAAGAGACTAGCCCGAGCATTCAATAAGAAAGTACACCCCACCAAGATCAGAAAGGGTGATTTGGTACTTAAGCAATTAAGGTCGTCGACGATAGATCCAAGAGGAAAGTTCAGACCTAACTGGGAAGGACCTTATATAATGCAGAAGGTAATGGGAAATGGAGCAGTGAAGCTATCAGACTTGGAGGGGAACGAGTTCACCGAGCCGATCAATGTAGACAGATTGAAGTAGTACTTTGCCTGAGGGAGAGAAGACTGAGCAGTCACCAAGGAAATTGGCAGAAGACCTAACCCAACGGGATAAGAAAAGCATTCATGCATACACATAACATTGCATTCTCTTCGTGTTTGTTCTTGGTTTTGTGTTCGCAGGTTCGAAGAAAAGAGAGAGCGGCAGAAATGAGACAAACAGCGTCAGCGCAGTTTCAGTCTTAGGGATGAGTCCCAGGGGGGCGAGGCCCATGTCAGCTTGGGGGTGAGGTCCATATCATCTCGAGGACGAGGCCCATGTCAGCTTGGGGGCGAGGCCCATGTCAGCTCAGGGGCGAGGCCCATGTCAGCTTGAGGACGAGGCCCATATCAGCTTGGGGGCGAGGCCCCTATCAGTTTGGGGGCGAAGCCCATGTCAGCTTGAGGGCGAGGCCCATGTCATCTTGGGGGCGAGGCCCATATCAGCTTGAGGACGATCCCCACATCGTCTGTAGTTTTGGGATGCGTCTCAGGGTCGAGGTACCCCTATTGATAGTTGCAGTTCTAGGATGCGTCCCAGGGTCGAGGGCCCACTGCATCCTCAGTTGTAGCTCCGGGTCGAGGTGCCCAGGGTCGAGGCACCCACTACATCATCAGTTCGAGGGCGAGGTCCCTATTGTCAGCGGTGTTGGGTCGAGGTGCCCCCGTTGTCGGTTGCAGTTAGTGGGATACGTCCCAAGATCGAGGTCCACTGCAGCACCAACAGTACTACCGCAAAACACACAGATGTTCTCAACTCGTCTTCTTGAAGTGGCTTCCATTTTTTTTTATATTTCTTTCTCAACTCTAGATGCCTTCAAAAGTGCAATGACGGGCTGAATTTATAATACCTGAAAAGGGTGAGTAAAAATAGCACAAATATCTTCCAAAAGACGATTAGTAGCAAAACAACAAATGAAATTGTGAAAGGTCAAAAAGTCTGGATCCTGTCTAGGAAAAAGAAAGATAATTACAACAGAAAAGTAAATCAAAGCAATAATTAAGGCAACGTAATTGTGTATGCAATACGCCACTCGCTCGTTATAAATCCATTAGGATGCGTCTCAAGAATCCATTCCTTACTCAGCCATCGCTAATGAGTTGGTTCTCATTTTTGTGATTGCCAAACACCATTCATTATATCTTAAAATGCTCCGTTTGTGTTTTTCCTACAAAAATAACACACAAAATTAAAAAGTTCACACAAAATAAATTACAACAAATTGCATGGGTTGCCTCCCTGCTAGCGCTAAATTTAATGTCTTCAGCCAAACGTGACTGCCCAATCATTAAGCTGGATCTGAAAGTGTGACACTTTCTTTTTGTCGCTCAAATGATTCGCCCCAGTAGTGCTTGACACGTTTTTTTTTCACTTTGAAAGTTTTGTTGGAGCCGTGATCACTTATCTCAACGGTTTTGTCTGGTAAAACCTTGGTGATTAGGAATGGACCTGACCACCTTGATTTTGACTTCCATGGGAAGAATTTCACTCCTGATTTGTTGAACAGTACCTTCTGCCCTGGTTCCAGTTGTATGCGTACTAACTTCTCATCATGTCTTTTCTTGGCTTTTTCTTTGTACAATTTGGCATTTTTAAAAGGCTGAATGTGAAATTCCTCCAATTCATTGAGCTGGTGGAATTGTTTCTCTTCTGTTGCTTGTAGTTCAAGACTTGGCTTTTCGAGTGCACAAAACCCTTTATCTTCAGTCTCCATAGGCGATTGACATGCCTTAGGTTTGTTAGTAAAACTTTGTTTTGTGTTAGAGTTCTGGATGGTACGGTGTATCACATCAAGTCTGAAATATTCCTCCTTCTTTTCATCATCTGGGAAATTCATGGCTTTGAAAACATTGAATGTTACTTCTTGGTCCTGTACCCTCATGGTCAGTTCTCCTTTCTGTACATCAATAATGGTCCGACCTGTAGCCAAGAATGGTCTCCCAAGGATGATTAGCACATCTGCGTCTTCCTCCATGTCAAGGACAATAAACTCTGCTGGGAAAATGAATTTATCAACTTTTACCAGCACATTTTCAACTACACCTCTTGGAAATACGAGTGTTTGATCAGCAAGTTGCAGTGAGACCGAGGTAGGCATTTTTTCTCCGATTTGCAGTTTCTTGTAAATAGAAAAAGACATTAAGTTAACACTTGCACCTAAATCACACAAAGCTTTACCGAAGTTATGTTCTCCTATGATGCATGGAATTGTGAAACTGCCAGGATCTTTCAATTTTGGGGGAAGTTTTCTCTGGATGATGGCACTGTATTCTTCCGTTAATGCTACTGTCTCGTAATCTCCCAATCTCCATTTTCGTGACAGAATGTCTTTCATGAATTTTACATAGCTGGGCATTTGTTCCAAGGCTTCTGCAAATGGTATGTTGATGTGCAGCTTTTTGAATATCTCCAGGAATCGAGCAAACTGTTTGTCCAATTTGTTTTTCTGAAGACGCTGAGGAAAAGGTGGTGGTGGAGTGATCTGTTCTTTTTCCTTTGCTTCTTTTCTTCCATCTGTGGAACTGCATCTTTTGGAACTTTCTCAGCAGCTGTTTTGACTCCAACATCTTTGTTGATTTCAGTACCGCTTTTTAACATGATGGCATGACATTGCTCCTTCCCCATGTTCCTTGGATTTGGCTCTGTGTTGCTAGGAAGGGTACCTGGCGGTCTGTAACTCTGAGCATTGGCCAGTTGTCCGATTTGATTCTCCAGTGCTTTGGTGGAAGCTGATTGGCTCTGAAAGATAGCATCGTACTTTTTTAACTGAGCCAGCACTTCTGCTATTCCTGGTTCATTTGCCTGCTCCTGGCCTTTGTACTGTTGCTGGAATCCAGGTGGTGGATAGTTCTGCTGTTGGCCTGAATTGTTGCTCCATGAAAAATTAGGATGATTCCTCCACCCTGGGTTGTAGGTGTTGGAATATGGATTGTTCCCCTGTCTGTTGAAATTGTTGACATAATTCACCGTTTCTTCAAGTTGATTTGATTTTGGTGCTCCTCCATATGGTGAACTTTTGGATCCAGTGGTAAGAGTCTCCATGAATTTGCATATTTGATCTAGCTTGGTGTTGACTGCTGTATTGGCTCCAACTTCATAAATTCCTGCAATTCTTTGAATCAGACTTCTTTCTGTTGGCCATAAGGAATTGTTGTTGGCCATTTCTTCGATTAGTTCCCAGGCTTGATCTTCTCCTTTTGCCATTAAAGCTCTTCCAGCAGCATCATCGATTGTGGTTCTCATCATTCCAGAAAGTCCATTATAGAATGTTTGGACTTGAAGCCATTTTGGAATCTCATGGTGTGGACATTTCCGGAGTAAATCTTTATACCTTTCCCAAGCTTCGTAGAGAGTTTCAGAGTCTTGTTGCACAAAGGATGTGATGACATTCCTCAGCTTTCCGGTTCTGGCTGGTGGAAAGTATTTTGCAAGAAATTTGGTGGCTAAAGTGTTCCATGTTGTGATAGAACCTGCTGGTAATGAATGTAGCCAAGCTTTAGTTCTGTCCTTTAAGGAGTATGGGAAAACACGCAATCTCATTGCTTCTTCAGCTTCTCGGTTGTAATTGAAAGTGCCACAAACTTCCAGGAAGTTGCTGATGTGGGCATTAGGATCTTCAGTTGCATTTCCTCCAAACTGAACTGACTGCTGAATCATATGAATGCATATTTTGATGTCTCCTGCATTTTCTGGTAAGGGAGGAAGTACAATACATGAAATGAGTCTGTCAACCACCGGAATGGTTATGTCTCGAATGGGAATTGGTGGTGCAACCTCCAAAGGTTCAGGTTCTATGTTGACTAAAGCTTCTTGGGCTTCTCGCCTTTCCCTTCTCAACTGTCTGATGGTTCTTTCAATTTCTGGGTCAAGCGGTCGAAGTTCAAAGCTTCTGATTCGTCTCATGAAGTTTCTGAGAACCTGAAACACAAGAAAACAAAAACAATAAGTAAAAAGAAAATTAGATACAAGTAAAGGTATCTAACCCCTAAACTAATAATAAAAGATAAATAAGTCCCCGGCAACAGCGCCAAAAACTTGACCGGCGTAAACACACACGTATAACGCAAGCGTACGTATCATTCAAGTAGTATAAAAAGTATCGATCCCACGAGGACTTAAAACCTTTTGTTATCAATTTATGAGGCCAAATGATTACCAGTATCTAACAGGTTGTTTAATTGATTTGAAATGACGACGATTCTAAATTTAAAGACAAGTAAATAAAATTGTTCGAAAGTAGATTTTAAGAAAATTTGATATTAAAAACTATCTAGGGTTGTGATTTATTCCAATATTAATTAAAGATGAAGTGATTATCTTATAGTTGGGTAAAATATTGATTTATTAACCTGGAACACTAATTTATGTAAAAGCCTCTTCTGATGGTCAATTACAAATACCTAGTATAATCCAATTGAACTATATGTCTATGTCAACCAAATTACCTAGATTCATTAAGATTAAGTTCCAATTATGGCTAACCCTGCCCGACAGGTATATTCCTATCCTGTAAGGAAATCTATTAAAAAGGTTATCTATCCTCAAGGAAGATCGTGGGCTATTGAGTCTAAGGTCTTAAACATAAAATCCATATGTCTAGTTCATTTTAAGTTTACCTAATCAATTTAATTAATGGCCAGTTAATTAAAGAGCATTAAGATTAAGACTCAATAAATAAATCTTTATTTTACTTAAACTATAATCTAACCCCTTATAAACCCGTGATATTGAATTTCATCACAACCCTAGATACTAACTTAGTTATGACACATAGCTAGGGCTAATGAAATAAAAGACATACAGTGAAAATGCTCAAAGTAAGTGTGGTAAAGTAAATGCGGAAAAGTAAATTGCAATAAAATAAAATGCTAAGGTAAAAGGAATTAACTTCTACTAAATACTATTTAGATATCTCCCTTAATATAATATATTAACTCGTGATGATAATACCAACCAGCCATATAGGCGGAACCAAAATAACCAGCCATAAAGGCGGAACCAAAATAACCAGCGATAAAGGCGGAACCAAAATAACCAGCCATAAAGGCGGAAAAGAAATTTTATTACCAACCGACCAATCTGGCGGTATCCTGATTAAGTCAAATTTTAAAAAGTAAATATATTATTTTTAAGGGAGATTAATCTAAATAGTACTAGTAAAAGAATTACCTTTCACCCTAGCATAAAGAAGTTACCTCCTCATAGTGAATAGTAAAAATTGTAAAATAAAGAAAGTAAATTATTATTATTACAGAACGTAATTAAAAATTACAAAACTAAATTAAAAGAAACTTAGAGAGAGAAGAACTCCCTAATTACATCAAAGAAGTGGGAGGGAGAGGTACACTGAAATCTGAAATTTCGAGCTCTATTTATAGGCGCGGATAAGGGTCCAGCGTCGCGACGCCATCTACATTTCAGTGTCGCGACGCCAGCTACAGTTAATCGTGGCACAATGACGGCTTGACACGTGGCGAGGCGGTTAAGAGCTTAGATCCTTATCCGATGACATGGCACTGTTCATGACGTCATTGCTTACATCACGCTGACGTGTGGAGGGCGATTGTCGGCACCGTTAGATCACGACAGGTGGCACCGGTGCACATTAGCATCTCCATTGTGATGGCGACATGTGGCATGGTGCAAGATAACATGATCGGCGCATGTTAGCAGCGGCGCACGTTAGAAAATTTCTCTGATTGGTCCACGTGTCCACGGCGTACATTAGCAAGTCCGGCGCATGCTGGGCGTCGTGACGCCAAAATGACGATTTTGCCTTTTTGTTCTGTTTTGCTCGAATTCACCTCCAGAATGTTCTGAAACTTTATTTAACTACAAAATAACACAAAACACATCAAAATATTCACAAAACCCAAGAAACTATACAAAATATTAGGTTAAATGAGTGGGGAATAGTGATAGATTCACCACTCATCAGGTGTCTTGCCAATTGCCAAAGTAATGGTTTCTAAACCTAAGAAGGTTAGAATAGGACCCAAAACTGTTGATTGTATATTCATTAGATATGCTCGCAATAGTAGTGCGTATTGATTCTTGGTACATAAGTATGAGATTCCTGACATCAATCCAAATGTGATGATTGAGTCAAGGAATGCAACATTTTTTGAAGAGACATTTCCTTGTAAGGAAAGACAAAGAAGAGAGTCTCTCAAAAGATCTATTGATACTGTCATGGACAGTGATCAGGTTGACCAAGAGTCAGATCAACATGGAAATGTTAAGGCAAATGAACCTAGACGTAGCAAGCGAGCTAGAACGTCTAAGTCTTTTGGTCCCGATGGCACCTTTGTGGAAGGAGGCTATCAACAGTGAGATTGATTCAATCCTACAAAACCATACTTGTGAGTTGGTTGATCTTCCTCCAGGTTGTAAGCCTCTGGGCTAGAAATGGATATTTAAATGGAAGATGAAACCGGATGGATCAATAGATAAGTACATGGCAAGGCTTGTCATAAAAGGTTATAGACAAAAAGAATGACTTGATTACTTTGACACCTATTCACCAGTGATTCGTATCACATCGATAAGATTGCTCATAGCCATAGCAGTAATATTTGGTCTTGAAATACATCAAATGGATGTAAAGACGACATTCTTGAATGATGATTTGGATGAAGAGATTTACATGGAATAACTAGAAAGGTTTAATGTTTCTGGATAAGAACAGAAGGTGTGCAAACTTGTAAAATCCTTGTACAGATTAAAACAAGCATCTAAACAATGAGATGAGAAAATTGACAAAGAGATGTTGTCAAATGGGTTTAAAACCAATGAGTGTGATAAGTGTGTGTACACCGAATCAACTCAAAAAAGGGTATGTCATTGTATGTCTCTATGTAGACGATATGCTGATAATTGGTAATAATCATTAGTTGATTCAGTCTACCAAGAAAGTGTTATCCAGCAAATTTGATATGGAAGATTTGGGAGTAGCTAACCTAACTCTTCCTCAATCAAAGAATATTGCCTCAAGCGTATCACAATTAGAGTATTCGAGGATCATCGGAAGTCTGATGTATCTCACGAATTGCACACGAACTGATATCGCTCAAGCTGTGAGCAGGCTTAACAAATATACTAGCAATCCAGGACATAACCACTGGAAAGCCATAGTAAGAGTTTGGAGGTATGAGAAACTTCAAAATATGGGCTACATTACGAGAGATATCATGCTGTTCTAGAGGGATACAGCGATGCTAACTGGATATCTAATACAGTGGATTCCAAATCTACGAGTGGATTTATTTTCACACTTGTTAATGCAGCTGTGTCATAGAAATCCTCGAGGCAAACATCTGTTGCCCGCTCTACTATAGAATCAGAGTTCATAGCATTAGACAAAACAGCGGAAGAAGCAGAATGGCTTAGAAACTTCCTGGAGGATATTCCTAGTTGGCCCAAACCGGTGCCAGCGATTAGCATACATTGTGATAGCCAATCGACAATTGGGAGAGCCCAAAATACAATGTATATTGGTAAGTCTAGACATATACATCAGAGACATAATACCATATGTCAATTGCTCTCAAGTGGCATAATAACGATCGATTATGTGAAGTCGAAGGAAAACCTAACGGATCCACTAACTAAAGGTTTACCTAGAGAGCAAGTTGAGAAGTCATCGAGGGGAATGGGCTTGAAGCCTATAATCTAAGAATTGCCACTGTGGAAACCCAACCTAGCTGACTGGAGATCCCAAGATCTAGGTTCAAAAGGGACAGCAGAAACTTTGTGTAATTCAAAACAAGCACTGAAGAGTTTTGTACTCTTTCCCATTCTGATAATGACGCAGAGTGCTGTCTGTCAAGGTTAGGATAAGCTAAGTCTTTTATGATCACTATATTAGGAGATGAGTCCTAATGGGGGTAAAGACAGATTACCTCTTTATAGTAGATCACATATTTCAAGTAAGAAGTGAGACCGCTTCCATAGGAACTTTTAAAGGCAGATTACCCTAAAGTACTTGATAAATCCAAGACCGTTGTTCAGGGCCGAAATGAACACAACCGTAGAACGGGAAATAGTCGAAGTAAAGCTGTGTGTTGGCAATTGTCTTGGTTTACAACAATGGCAGAACAGTTCAAGACTATGGGTCACTGGTTTTCCAAGTAAATCCGATTGTCATTCACTAGGAAAGTTCAAGGAGAAAGCTACCTATTTCGATGCAGCTTTAGTTCACGAAAATCTCTCTCAAGTGTCTGCATGAATATTTAGAGAATTGTGGGGGATTGTAGAAAATTCTCTAATTATTGTGTTTGGATGGAGGAGGGACATGTCCCTTGGATGGTACCCCAAGGGGACATGTCCTCCACTTTGTAAGAATGCTCATAAAACCCAAGTGGTGCATAGTAGGGGTATGACCCTTGAAAAGGTTACACCCCAAACCAAAGGGTACCCTTAAGGCACCCTTCCATGTCTATTTAAGGAGGGTTGTATTTCATTCTTGAAATGGAGAACAGAAAACAAGTCTTGTCTTATAATTTCGTTTTTGAGTTAGAGAGAGAGTTCCTCCAATTCCTAGTTCGAGATCTTGTTAAGAAGTGCCCATTGAATAAGAGGAATCCGAGTTATCCTGGGAGAACATTAGCCACAAGTTCCGTAGAGTACCGAGACGGGGCTGATAAGTTCTTAAGGATAGAGATTTATCTCGACTCGGATCACAAGTTTCATCACTGTTTCAGGTTTTTTCTTAATTCTCAAAGTTTAGGTTCATACATGTAAAAGTAGATCTACTTTAATTTTCTGGTTTTGATTTGTTTGTTGCATGTTTTTTTATGTTTAATGACACTATACGTACAACATATGTTTGTGTTGTTCTGCTGATTAAGTGACTTAATATGATCGTTTTTCCCTTATATGCAGGCTTGTTGGGCTTGCATTTATATTTTCATCTAGTATCCTGCTACAAATTCTGGTATGTTTTCCTAATCAGAAAGGTTACAAGCTTGTGGTAGTCTATTACTATTGTATATTATTTGAGCGTTGAATCAATTTTTTTAGCTTTGTGGTATGGGACACAATTTATGTTTATGATCTGATGAAACATATGTCTCATACCCGTAAAAGCAATTTATATTATTTTCTTATGTTCTTGGGAATTTGTTGGAGAGTGAACGAGAATGGAAATGTAGATGCGTAGTTAACATGCTGATGATTCTTATTCATTGTGCCTCAGTGGAGTTCATGATTTCTGAATTCTGATGTGATATATGAATGCTTGCTTATGGCTAGTCCTTCCTAGATGCTTTATATTAGCCAAAGCGTTCTGAATGGGGTTCAGTTGAAAATTTTCCCTGATTTCTGCCATGCAAACTGACATTAATAATATCAAAAATGATACACTCACACATATTTTTATTTAAAATTTTACAAACTCTCTCACTTTAGCTACAGTGATCTACTAAAAATGTATGTGAGTGTATCATTACTCTAATAATATATATAGATTCCTAGGGACATAATAGACGTTCATCCATGTAATATGAGCCAAATCTGCTCATCTTGTCTTCCATTGAATTTTTGTGTTTTCATTGATTCTTTATCCTATTGATAAGGATTCAACAAAAGAAGCAATTTGATAGTCAATGCGCTTGGCAATAACCACTAGCTTCCCCAACGAGCCGACCGAGAGATAAATGTGTTGCTTTTTGTTTCAATTTGTGAATCATAAAAAAGTTGAAATGGAATGGCCAAAAAAATATGGGAAGTATGCATCAAATTGAAATTGAATAAATAAAAATGATTCTTGTTCAGAGATTTTTTGGCCTTTTATTTTTAAGCTTGATTATGGCTGTAGCTTAAAGTCCTTTTTCTCTCTATTAGCTGCACTGGGTGTGAATTCAGATGGGTCGAATATTGTAGATTACAAATGCCAACATCTATATGGGAGAAGGCCCTCTTCCGTTCAAAAATGTAAATCATGGAGGACAACAAAATCATCATAGTTTGACGAATGAAGAGATAACTACTCGAATTCAATCTGAAGTTGAGGAGAAAGTGGCTAACTTTGTCTAAAAAAAGGGGCTGAACATCGAGATAATTACGCATTGAAATGAATAAAGAGTTGCAACAGTTGGTGAAAGAAGAGTTAACCTCATCACGGGAGAGTCATCATCCACCAGTAAGTAATAAGATATTTATACAAAGCTATTTCTATATTCTTGTGTTTTGATACATTTGCTCAATAAATTTACAGTCTGGTTTATCGATATTAAAGTCTGTTGATGAGAAGAAATCAGCCCCAAATGATGTTGGTCCAACTCAATGTGATATTGTAAATTATATTTTGATTAACAAAATGGCGAAAAATTATTTAAAACATATTTGATTGTCATATTTAATGGTCATATTTGTAGGAGTTGTAGACTTGCTTGATATGTAATATTGCGGTGAAGGGCACACAAGAATATATGTCTCATATGTGTGTAGAGCAACGTGAGTCACATGTACTTGCTTTTCAATTAAATATAATTGTGATGCCAATAACACTATTATTGAGGAATTTACATTTATATTACACAAATCAAAAGGCTTTGAATGGAGTAGTTGCAGAATCAACTCCAACGACAATTTTACAGAGAAAGGTTACTGGATACCAAATTTTAAGATTGCAAAGTAAAGTATTTTATGTATAATTTTTTTTTAAACTTAACCTCAGAATGGTGAAGAAATGAAGAAAAGACTGAAATCACATCGAATCAGTTTCAGATGATATGTTTCGACAACAGTTCTATGACTTTTATTCCATATATATTTCATAAATATCAAGTAATTTGAAACACTGTTTCAAAATATCAACTCAATTTTACTTTAATTTTATTTCTTTAGTTTTAATATTCTTTTTTTTAAATATAATTATTTTTTATTTATCTATTGATATGAGATTAATATATACTGATATAATCGTTTTAATTCAAATGCAGGTAACTATTTTGTTGGTTGAAAAAGTAGTGGACAAATGACAAGCTAGTTCATTCGATGAATGGTTTCGTTTCACCATATGTGCGAAGTCTTTTTTGTAGTTTGAATATAGAATGTAAATTTATATGTGAGACGAAACCAACAGCTTTTGATTTTTGAATTCTAACTAGTTGATCATTTGTCTGTTTTAATGTTGGAACATAATATATTTTTTTGTTTGTAAATACAAATATTCTATTTACATATATTAATGTATTAAATTTATGTTTTGTATCATTTACAATACAAAATATCATATGCTATAAACAGCTGTTGAAATATAATTACTCAAAGTACATTTTTAGTATTTACCTAATTTTGACACAAAAAAACGAATATTTCGCCACTAAAAGTAAAAAATTTCGCCACTAAAAATTGACTTTCAGTGGCGAAATAAATTTACCACTGAATGTCAATTTTTAGTGGCGAAATGCATTTTCCCACTAAAAATCAGGTATTTGTGGCGAATTTTATTCGCCACTGAAATTCAACTTTTAGTGGCGAAAATAATTCTCACCACTAATACCTTTTGTTTCGCACTTTCAGTGACGAACCAGTGGCGAAAATTAATTTTGCCACTAATTGTTTTAGTGGTGAAATACGAGCTATTAGTGGCGAAACCTTTCGCCACTAAAAATAAATTTTGTTGTAGTGAGTTTCAATGTTTTCCTAAAGACTTCAACATCCTAGAAAAGAAAAAGGGTTTTTTTTGTTCTCAAAAGTGTGAACGATTTGTTCGTAGATGAGTGTTAGTGTGCCAACTAGAGGTGCAATACTTGGTGCACTATTGTAAGGGAAAAATCATGGAGGATATTCAAAAGGCTCAAGAAAAGGTAACAAACCCATCAATGTATGTTTTACTATTAGTAAATATTATTTAAGTTGATAAATAAAATATAATGCATGCATATTAAAATTAGTAGAGATTAATTTAATAGTATATTGTTTACATCAACAACGGCATAACCACGATCCTTAAAGTGGTTTTGGAAGAAAATTTTAAATTCCAGTCACATTGATGCTTTCACGCTAACCCCAATACCTCACAGTGGTATCAGAGCTTTGAGGTTATGTCGTTTTGATGAAAACAAATTAAAGCATGTATATGAGATCCTAATGAGAGCTATTCGGTTAAGCTATTATTTTATATTGATAAAATCATTATTTTGGACTGAATTTTTTGTGGAGACACTAGACATATTGACTAACGACTCTGTAAAATTTCAACTCAATCGGAATTCGAAAAGGTCATCTGCTACGCGAAATAATATGATGAACAGAACCTGAAAATTTAGGTTGGTAGACTCCGCATGACCAATTCTAAAATTCTGAAAGTTTTAGGGATTTATTTTAAATAACTAAAACGACCAGAGGTGAAAATTATAATTTTTTGAAATTATAAATATTTTATAAAATTCCAGAATAAAAATTTGAGTAAAATTAAAATTTCATTTTCCATTAAAATTATTTCCGGAAAGAATTCTAATAGAAATTGAGTTGTTGCTAGTTTTGAACTAAATAACTTCTTAAGAAGTTAAACCCAAATAAAATTTTAATTAGATTAAAATTAAATCACCACAAGAATCCTAATACAACTTTGATTACATCTCTTAATTATTTAATATGATTAAAACATTAATTGATAATTAAAGTATAATCTTTTAAAATTTTCAAGATTAGCAATATGATTATTCACGCCAAGAAAGCCTAAGATCTTCTCGAACAAAGAGGTACTAAAGAGAACTATACCACCAAAGTGATAAGAGCCTAAGAAAGTAGGGACTTCAGTGGTGAAATCAGACCCCCCCATCTTCTGGGAGTTTTTCTCTAGTTATCGAATTGTGAAGGTTGTCTTCAACTAAATGGAACAGTCTTATTAAAGTGTTAATAAAAGATTAGGATCCCCCTCGTCTAGAGCCAAACATAAAATTTATATGGTAAATGTGATTGTGCACGATGAAAGTATAAGATACAAAAACATCAAGAAGCACTGAAAGGAAATACCTAAATCATATTAGATATGAATAATTAAATAAGCCCTCAGATCGATATTAATCATTCACCTTCCAACACAATCAAATAACCCACTAAATATATTTTTGTAATCCTAAAACCCATTAGGTGGGGACCCTTATATGTTTAAGTACTATTTGATTTGTTCGTATATGTAGCCTACTGATTGCAAACCCAAAACTCATTAGGTGAGGGCCAATCACATGTGTTACGTGATGAAAGGTGTTGGGCCTAACTTAACTAGTGAAGATGTCCAAACCCATTAGGTGAGATATTGTTCGCTAGAAGTGGAAATGTTGAGCCTTGTATAAAGATACAAAAAAAAGGAGTTTTGACTCATTGGAAATGAAGTTTCAAAATCCATTAGGAGAGGCATGACATTAACAATGAGAACTCGACGTCCCCATAGAAACATATCCCAAAATATTTTCATTTTTCGTATAGGGGAGTGTGGAATTCGATTAAAATTACTATGAGCAACATTATTAAAAAGACCTTAAATTTTGGTCAAATACTTATTACAAAATCATTAACAAACTTGTGTTTTCAACAGAGTACGTGATACAAAATGAATCCACTAGCATCAATACTTGACAAAGATAAACTCACCGGCCCAAATTTCCTAGATTCGCGTCGTAAGCTCAATATTGTCTTGGATTACTAATGTCTCTATTATTTTCTCGATATGAAAAATCCTGATGATGATGATACCTCTTATGAAGAGACCACTGCTTATTATAAGTGGAAAGATGATGAGCTTAAGGTAAGAAGCTACATCAAAGCCTCTATGAGCCCAACTCTACAAGAGCAATATGATAGGGTGGACTCTTCGGTGGAAATCATGGAACACCTAAAAGAGTTGTATGGTGAAAGTAGTGAAACTGCTAGATACGATGTAACTAGCAAGTTATTCAGGATAAAGATGAATGATGAGACTCCAGTCTCCGATCATGTGCTCCAAATGATCAATTTGATTGATCAAATGTATAAATTTGATTTAAGACTAACGTTCAAGGTTAAGGAGGATTTGATTCTGCAGTCCTTGAATCCCGTCTTCAAGGGCTTCATTTCCAAATTCAATATGAACAAGTTGATTAGATCAAATAAGTCACTTAGTGAGCTTCATGGCTCATTAAAGACCTATGAAAAATTGAACATCTTGACGATTGAGGGAAATGATAAAGGGGTTGTTTTTGCTGTCTCTGGTCCTCACAAGGTTAAGAAAAAGAGAAAGGGCAAGAAATAAGCCTCCAAGAAATCTAAGCTCACTTGAGGCATATCAAAGAAAAATAAGGAAAAGAATGCTCAAAATGAGTGTTTCTATTGCAAGAAGAAGGGACATTGGATGAGGAATTATCCTCAGTATCTTGCGAGCTCGAAGAAGCAAAAAGAAGGTACGTCCTCGTTCTTTGTTATTGAAATGAATCTTGGAATAAGTTCCATATCTCATTCATGGATTTTAGATTCTGCTGCTACCTCACATATTTGTATGTCTTCGCATATTCTAAAGAGTAAGAGCTTACTTAAAGAATGAGAAGTGGTCCTGAGAGTTGGGAATGAGGAGCTTGTCTCCACAACCACCGTAGGAATGTGTCAACTTCCTATGTCATCAAGACATTTAATTTTATTAGATAAAGTTTTACATTTTCCTAGTGCAATAAAGGACATTATTTACATTCCAGTATTGACAAAATTTAAATATAAATTTCATTTTATCAATGAGAAATGCAATATTTATTATCTGAAAAAATTTGTTGGTGTTGCACTAAAAGTAAATGGATTGTATGTATTGCAAATGAATGAGAATAATAACAAAAAATTAAATACAATAACAACAAAAGGACCAAGAGGTAATCCCAATTCAAGATTCCTTTGGCACTTAAGATTAGGTCTTATTGGAGAGAAAAGAATTTCAAAATTGGAGAATGAAGGCTTACTTCCTTCATTACGTTTAGAAACTTATCCAACTTGCGAATCATGTTGTTGGACAATTATGACTCATAGCATCACTGTTTGTACAAAACATGGTGTTGTTATACAAATTAACTATGTGACAAAGGAAATTGCTCTTTTATCATTTGTAATTGGATTATCGGAATATATAAATGATAAAAGTCAATATGATTAATACTAGATTAATAAGATATGAGACAATATTAATCCACGTAAGGTTTAATCATTAAATATCCCTAGTCATAGTATTATCGAGACTGGACATCGATAATGCGGAATAGACTAGTATTACACTTGTGTGTGTTATGGAAGCGTAACGACATAGTTCTCATATATTTGGGTATTGGATACTCATGCAAGTGTAATACGAGGTTCTGTTTACCGATGGTACGGAAACAGCTTCGCTCTGGATAGACCCATCGGAATCCCATTGGTAGTATGACTATGTGTCTATGGGAATCCGAATTAGGGTAGGTGTATTTGGTCTTAACCTAAGACTTACATCGCTACTACTTGCGACAATCAGTATACTTTGGTTTTGGTCGTCTGGGGCTTTAACAGGTTCTGTATACGCCTCTTCTGGGTATACTGAGAATCGTAGTGTATTGGGTATGATGTCAAGATGGAAGTATCACTTGACTCATATGGAGATGATGATCACGTAAGATATGTAACTAGTACTCTTAAGTACTGCAGTCATCGGGATAATATGACTAGGTCATGATTATCTTATTATAGAGACCAGTTACCAGAGATCCGATATGTGCTTCGTACGGGGCAGACACAATTCCAGCCCCAGGCCTAGCTTGTGACATCTGATACTGGATCGTAATACGCAATATTACGTATACTACGCCTGAAGAAGATTACATATTCCTTTAAAGAATATTTCTGGAGAATTGGGTAGGTACGGTGCTTTGCTAGAAGCCAACCATGTCTTGTAAATCGATAAAAATATGGTACGGGGTACGCACATATTCGGATAGTCCGATAAACGGATTACTGCCAACATATCCAAAGATCTCTTGGGTCGCTTCCTGAAGATGCACCAATGACGTATGACTCGAACAGAATTAATCTGGGATTAATTATGAGAGAGAAAATTAATCTATGATTAATTGTGGAAAGAATTTATCTGGGATAAAATTCAAATGGAAGAGAGAGAATGATTAATTTGGAATTAATAGATAAAATAATATATTAGATATATTAAATGAAATTAGATTTCATAACGGAATTAAAATTGGATTTTAATTTGGGCAAATGAATTAATTTAGAATTAATTCGCAAGCGACTTTAATAGTAATTTTGCTAGGCATAATTATTTAATTAAATTTGATTTAATTAAGTCGCAACAGAAAATTTGTTAATTCGAAATTAACGAACCCGATCCCGGAACATGTTTGAGGGCCCACTCAGATTTTGAATTAAAGTGGGGGCCCACACACAAGTCACATCACTAGTCAACTTTGTCACTTTAGCTTGATGGAAGTTGTTAGTAGTTGTTAACTTGTAAAACACACTTCTATTATTTTATTTGATGTGTGAAAGACTAATACCAACTTTTGGTATTTGGTAATATGATTTTGGAAAATCAAAAACTCTACACTCTCTCTTTCATCAACTTGGGCGTGAACCTCCTCCCATTTTTCTCTCATCTTGGGCGTGAACCTAGGGTTCTTGGTACTTGATTTTTGCTTCAAAAAATCTTAAGTGCTAGCACATAAAAGGGGTCATTCAAAGGTGTTAGGGAAACCTATCCAAGAGTTTGGAATTCTAAGTTCAAGCTTGGAGCTAAACAATTCATACAAATAAGAGCTTGGAGCAACTTCAAATGAGGCAAATTTTTGTTGTCTACACATCCTACCTAGCCGATCAATGTAAGTTATTCCGCAAACTGTTGAGTTCTAATATAGGTCCCAAGATCATCAAATCAAGCACAAAATTCGTATGAACACATCAAAGGAGTAAGGCGGAAACATAACTCACATTGAACGGTTTTGCATGCGAAGAACAAGATGCGTTTTTTCTTCATTTGTGCAGCTCGGCAGTGAGCTTCTGTGACAGTGGACTGCACGGTTTTGGGGTGTCTTCCTCCTTGTTCATTCGGCCATGGATGTCACCATTGAAGCTCCAAGCTTCAAGCTTTCCATGCTCACAAATTCGTTTCCCTATAACCATAATACAACCCAAGGTGTGCTAGCACTTGTTCATCTTCCTTGCTTCTCCATTTGCTCGGTCAAAACCAGAAGAAAAAGATGAAGAATCGGTCTTGGAGAGACTGTGAGAGAGAGATAAGGTTTTTGGCTCCAAAAGCCTAAAACCGTATGTTGTTTTTCAAGAGAGAGAGAGAACCGAATTTGATGGTGAGGAAAAAGAAAAATGTAATATATATTATTCATTTATTTTCCAAAAAATAAATAAAATATATATACCAAACCTTTTCATATTCCATTAAGTCAAAAGGCAAAAAAAATCAATGCTTTTCACCTTTTACCCATCACTTTTACTTTAATTTAAGTCACATCACATCACTTTAATAAAGTGACATGTTGTCAAGTCACATCACTCAAAGTGACAATTGATTTGACAATTGACGCGACTAGTGATTTGACGCTTGATGTGACTTGCGTGCCGCACTCGAATTCGAAATGTGAATGCGCTCGCAATCACTCTCGGGCTCGGGTTCGCTAATTCCAAATTAACGAATTTTCCGTCGCGTCGTAATTAAATGATTACGCCTAGCAAATTCACTATTCACGTCGCTAACGAATTAATTCTAAATCAATTCGTTCGCCCGAATTAAAATCTAATTTCAATTCCGCGTCGAAATCTAATTTCGTTATAATATATCGAATATATTAATTTATCGATTAATTCCAAATTAATCGTTCTCTCTCTTTTATTAATATTTTATCCCAGATAAAATATCTCCGCAGTTAATCCCAGATTAATTTTCTCTCTCTTCCAATTAATCCTAGATTAATTAAGTGCGAGTTATACATCATCGGTGAATCTTCAGGAAGCGACCCCTGAGATCTCCGGATATGTTGGCAGTAAATACGGTCGTCGGATTATCCGAACACGTAAGTACCTCGTACTACGTTTATACCGATTTACAAGACAAGGTTGGCTTCTAGCAAAGCGCCATGCCTGCCCAATTCTCTAGAAATATTCTTACAGGAATATATAGATCTGATCAAGCGTAGTATACCGTAGTATTGCGTATATCAGCCCAGTATCGGATAGTCACGTGCTAGGGCTGGGGCTGGATAAGTGTCTGCCCCGTCCGAAGCACATGTCGGATGTCTGGTAACTAGTCTCTATAATCGGATATACATGACCTTGTCATAATATCCCGATGGCCGGCCAGCACTTAAGAGCACTAATACCGTATCCTGCGTGACATCATCTCCACTATGACTGGAGTGATACTTCCGTCTTGGCATCACACCCATACACTACGACTCTCTGATAAACCCAGAAGTGGTGTACGCAGAACCGGTTAAAGCCATGTACCACCAAGACCAAAGTCTATCGATTATCGTAAGTATTAGCGATGTAAGTCTCAGGTTAAGACTATACACACCTACCTTGATTTCGGCCTCCCATAGACACATAGTCATAATAACAATGGGATTCCGAGGGGTCTATCCAGAGCGAAGCTGTTTCCCGTACCATCGGTGGAAACACAACCTCCTATCGCACTTGCATAAGTATCCAATACTTATATATATGAGAACTATGTCGTTGTGCCCTCACAACGCACACAAGTGCAATACTAGCCTATTCCGCATTATCGATGTCCAGTCTCGATAATACTCCGGCTAGGGATATTTAATGATTAAACCTTTGGGGACTGATACTGTCTCATATCATTCTCAGTCCAGGAACTAATCATAGGGACCTCTCTTCATTTATATACTAAGGTGATCTAATCACAAATGATGAGAGTACAATCTCCTTTGTCACATAGTTAATTGTACAACAAAACACTGTGATCTGTACAAATAGTGACGCTATGGGTCATTTTGTCCAAAAATCTCCCACTTGGCCTATAGCCAGTCACTCGAGTGTCTAACACCGAACTATGTACGGTTGGCTCAAACTGCTGAGAAATGCTTTCGTCAGCGGATTTGCATGATTATCATCTTGATGCGATTTATTCGATCATCACATCGCCACGATATATGATCCGAATGAATCAGATGAGTATCTAAGTATGTATCTGGATCGTTGATGAGACCATTAATTTTTTAGCCTGTGCTGACGCCTGGCTCAGCTGCTAACAGAACTATATCTAATCTAATTAGATTTGTATTGACCCAAATAACTTCTATTGTTGCTTCATCAGCTGCAACAACAACCCGCATTTGTTGTTTATTCGGTAACAGTATCTTGCTTGGAAGTTTCCAGCTCACTGTACCGTCTTCAAACTATATAGTACCGTTTGCGACTTTTAGTCGTCTTATCGGTTATAGAAAACTTGCTACAGTGACCCCAGTCAATTCAAGTTCTCATTCTCCATAGACTAAGACAAAATCCTTAGTTCTCTAAGATACTAACGGATGTTCTTAATATTAATCCAGTGACTATCACTCGGATTGGCCTGTTTGTGAATCCATATGCTCAAAGCGTATGATACACCAGGTCTCGTACATTTTTCAATGTACGGTTTCTATGAGAGTATTTCGAAAGCCAAGCTTTCGCCGATATTTTTATTTTTTTTATGGAATATCATTTCCAAGAAATGACGTATTATCATTATTTTATAGGACAGCCACTATCAGTGCGCTCCCACTAACCTCTTATATACACAAGAATTATTTTCGTTTTGAATTAAATCGTACACAATTATGATTATATAAAAACGATAATTCCAAGAACCTAATGCTTGCTTCAACCAATCATGGATCGAATAACCTGCATTATCCAAATGGATTACCGTGGCAACAGGTAAAATGTTTAAATCGTAATCAACACAATGTTGATAACGATACCTTTCCGTTAAAAGCCTAGCTTTATACGCTGGTTGTTGCCATCCATGTATGTCTTCCTAGAAGACATATAGTACCAATAGGCACAATGCCTTGTGGTACATCAACTAGTATCCAAACTGGTTGATATACATGGAATCCATTTCGGATTACATGACACTTTGCCATAATTAGGGAGTTGATACCTTGTATCACTTCATCATACGTAGTCAGTTAGTATTCCTCAATAAGATAGACATATTTATGAGGTTGCGATCAGAAACCATACCCCAGGTTGTTTTCTGACTCTATCCGACCTACGCGGTTCTTGTGTATTCGAAGATTAATGGTAATAGTCTCATCCTGGATGAACTATTCATGTTCCATTAAGATTCAGTGCCTTGAACAGTATTACTCCATTTCCATCGAGTTATACTATCCTCCCACTTACCACTGCATATCGGTATTCCTCTCAGGAAAACCCGTATGGTGAGTAACAATCTAATTGTTCTCTTGTGAGGTGTATAAGTACAATACTTATGGTATCCCTAGGATAACCTACATTTGGCACTTATCCTATTTGGGTTTTAGCTTGGTATCATCCAAACATATGCCTAGCATACCCAAATTATCAAGAATGAGAAACCCGGTTTCTTTCCCGTTCATATCTAATATGATATCTGTTAAACAGATTATTATGGAACCTTATTCAATAAGTTCTTGCACTGTTTAAAGCTTATCCGTTGAAGGAAATGGTAGCTCAGAGCGACTCGTGATTAACCTTATTATGTCTAACATAATTCGGTTAATCCGTTCGGACACACCGTCAAACTGACGTATTCCGGGAGGAGTCCTTATTTGAAAGAATACTATACTCTTTCATATATATACTAGAAATTTATTGCTTAAGTATTTTCCATTACAGTCTTACCATGACGGTTTAATACTTTAGCCGATCTGTTATCTATTTCGTGTCGAAACTGTAAAAGTTTCCGATTTGTGTTCTTCAAAAGAAACACATAACCATACGCGATGCCACATCCGTAAAGGTCACGAAATATTCATATCCATATCTAGCCTAGCTAGACATGGGCCCACTTATTCACTATGAAGTAGGGCTAACAGATCGGTGGCATTTACACTTTTACCAAGTAAATAGTGTTTTAGGCACTTTGCCCAAATAGACTAGATTCGTAGACTTTATTTGAATAGAATCAAATCAGTCCTAGTACCGCTCTTCAAAAGTGCGGATATACGATTTTGTTTAGTAGTGTCCCTGACAACTATGCCACAATTAAGTTTCTTAACTGATCAAATCAATTTGAGCTATTTATTTGTCATGTTATATATTTGAGATATTATTTATATTCAAAATATAAATCCTGTTATTCACATCTAATGTGTTTATCTCAATATCATCTTTATATAATGAAACACTTTAGTGTTCTAGAATATAAAGGTACACCCGGCGGGTTATACGCGATATAGAGATAATATTTCTAGTCAAACTAGATACATTATAACAGTTTCTAATTTACGTACTAACCCGAAGGTAGTTCCTAAATTCAGGTATCTACGGTTAAAACAACGACTTTCGTCCTGTTTCCAATTCGCAGATAAATCTCTATTGAAGTCAGTATCCTGTTCAAAACAGATTCTGAACATCAATATATTTTATGTACCACACTAAGTATTTAAAATCCAATTTCAATACTAGTTGTGAACATAATTATGACAATCATATTTGAAGTCAGAGCCTTGCTCGTCTTCAATTCCTTCTTAGGATATGTCATTTATCTTCCCAGAAGATTATAATGATTTTGCCTTTGCCTGTTTCAACGTTCCAGAAGCCTTTGGCCAAGCCTCGTGTTTCTGGAATATCGAATTAAAGTGCGCCTTGCGCTACAAGCTTAATATATTATTTTATCAAATAAAATAACCTATTAATTTCCAGGACCATCCTGAAACTTTATTCCCAATTTGAAAATTAAACCATTTAAACACATTTTCCCCAGGATTATGTTTTAAATGTCAATCTTTCAATTATATCTTGATTCTAATAGTCCAACTATTTAATCAACGATTTGTGGTACTATTTATTATAATGATTATAATAGTCCAACTATATAATCAAATATAATCTAAATTAATTAACCTCAATTACATTGATTACTATAATCCAATTATAAAATCAACTGTAAACTGAAATTAATTAATTCAAATATATTGATTAATATAATCCAATTATATATAATCAAATATAATACAGTCCAACTGATTATTAAAACAACAATTTAAATATTAGTCCAACTAACATTTAATCTAACAACGAAATAATTTGAATGAGCGCGTATGGCGAGTAATTGAACGAGTATTGCAAATTCAATTCTTGCCTCCCACTATTTTTCGGCGAGCCTCTAACCCTCTGTCGAGTACTCGGGAAACCGTGTTTCCTAGTAGGCTAGGATCCCGTTAAATATCACACAATCTTGACTTTGGCCAACAAATTGTATGATAATTAACTAGGTAGATCTCGAAGATCAATTGGATCTCATCCAATTCCTAGATCCAATAGGCGGATATCCAAATCCTAAACATATATCTTATATATGCCAATACATCCAATGTATTACTTAACCTTTTTCCTCTGAATCAACTAAGCCTTGGCTTTGGCACAACAAACCTAGTGATCTCAGTCAAGCGTGACCCATTGACCATGGAAGCTTCGTAATCAATGTCGATGGACAAGAAGTGGTCTTGACTTTGGCCAACAAACCACAACTTGGACAAGACACCGATATGGAACAAAATTCTCGTGATTCAAACACATCTTCGACGGACAAAGGGCTTGACTTTGGCCAAAAACCCAATGCCAATCTCGGATCTTGAGTGAGAATCACTCAATGGAAGAAAAAACACTTGATATGAGCGAGGGTTTTTCGCGTGCAAATTGGCTACCAATTTATTATCTTTATTAGGTCTCATCATCATACACCCTTAAACATGCATTCAAAACACATAATAAAGCGCATATGAAATAAAATAATAATGATATGCGGATGGATACTTTACATTGATCCTAGATCAAATCTCTCATTTTCTCTCTCCAAAACTAGCACATGTATTTACTTCTACCCGTTACACTACACTTCTAAAGAAACCTCATTTACATTGAGGGGAATAGGTGAGAAGAGAATACAAAGAGTATAGAGGTGAAAAGGCTGGACACGCAGGTCCAATTTAATAAATCAAATTTATTACAACAATTTCCAAAATTGCCCCACCCGACTAATATCCATCCGATATACATTATTCATGCATCGTAACCATGTATTCATACAAGCATGTTATCAATCAATCAATTCAATTAATTAATCTGATAATTAGTGATCATCCAATGTTCAAACAACGATTTGATTTTTGCTCGAGTCAAACTCGTTTTGCGAATAAGTACTCAAAGTACGAATTCTCGAATTAAATTAAACTACATAATTAAATCCAATTTAATACGCATTTAATTCTAATTCACTATTTAATTCCAAATTAAATATTACACTTTATTAATGAACCTTTACGACTTAAATTCCAAATTTAATCGCAACGGGTCTCAAAGCCCGATTAACATCTAATGTTTATTTAATTAAAGTCCAATGGGCTTTTAATTAATTTCTATAAGGCGTGGACTTTTGGTCAACTCGGGTCAAACCAAATAACCAAAATCCAATCCGGGAGTTACCCCATAAGCCTTTAAATTAATTTTGGCCCATTAGGCCAATTAAATAATTAAGGTCCATTAAGTCATAATTGGACTTTATGGATACGGTTTTAGGCCCAATTGGATCCAACCAAATTTGCCTAAACTCAACTTTGTACAACAAAGCCCAAAAGCCCAATTACAACCTTAAGGCCCAATTTCCAAAAATAAGCCCAATTAATTAACTTATAAAATTCTAAATTCCATAATTAATTAACCTAAGTGTAATACACAATTAACCACCCAATTAATATTTCTAAAACATCAATTAGCATACTTAATCATGCACTTTAATGACAAATAGTGTCCAACACAATTTTAACAAAATCAAACCCATTACATGCTACTTTATTCTCGGCAATTAGGGGGTTTTTCCAATCTGATTCGGTTTCAATCCAATTGAATCCACAATCATCATTTCCCAAATCAATTCAATTCATGCAATGAATTAAAATCAAAAAACACAATGAATTCAAATTCAATTGAATTCGGCCAAGCCACTTTAATTTGGGAAAAATGTTCCAAATCAAAATTCAATCAAATTGAACTTCAAAACAACATTACCCAATTGTTTAAAGTCATCCAATGATCAAACAAACAAAATCACCAAGAAATTTAGGGTTCTTTATTTCGGCCAACATAAGCAATTTGGGGAAATTGTTCCAAACACAATTTCAAAAAATTGATCCAATCAATCCTCAATTAAACATACTTTAAGCATTCTAAATCATCCAATTTCATCAAACATGCTCAAAATCAAGTTTACCCAAATTTTTCACTTTATGCCAACATAACAAATTAGGGAAATTTGTTCCAAACACTTCTTCAAATTGATCCAATCAATCTTAATTAAACATACTTTAAGCATTCTAATTCATCCAATTTCACAAAATATGCTCAAAATCAAGTTTACCCAAATTTGTCACTTTATGCCAACATAACAAATTAAAGGGGAAATTTGTTCCAACACAATTTCTTCAAATTGATCCAATCAATCATTAATTCATCAACATTAAGCATACTTAATCAATCATTTAATCATCAAATCATGCTTCAATTGATTTTAGCCTCATTCAAGCATACTTCATCAAACAATTCAACCAAATCATGCCTAAATCGAGTTTACCCAATTTTAACCCTAACTTTTTCATGCTTGATAATAGCTCAAGATACCATTGTTGAGTTCTAATATAGGTCCCAAGATCATCAAATCAAGCACAAAATTCGTATGAACACATCAAAGGAGTAAGGCGGAAACATAACTCACATTGAACGGTTTTGCATGCGAAGAACAAGATGCGTTTTTTCTTCATTTGTGCAGCTCGGCAGTGAGCTTCTGTGACAGTGGACTGCACGGTTTTGGGGTGTCTTCCTCCTTGTTCATTCGGCCATGGATGTCACCATTGAAGCTCCAAGCTTCAAGCTTTCCATGCTCACAAATTCGTTTCCCTATCACCATAATACAACCCAAGGTGTGCTAGCACTTGTTCATCTTCCTTGCTTCTCCATTTGCTCGGTCAAAACCAGAAGAAAAAGATGAAGAATCGGTCTTGGAGAGACCGTGAGAGAGAGATAAGGTTTTTGGCTCCAAAAGCCTAAAACCGTGTGTTGTTTTTCAAGAGAGAGAGAGAACCGAATTTGATGGTGAGGAAAAAGAAAAATGTAATATATATTATTCATTTATTTTCCAAAAAATAAATAAAATATATATACCAAACCTTTTCATATTCCATTAAGTCAAAAGGCAAAAACAATCAATGCTTTTCACCTTTTACCCATCACTTTTACTTTTACTTTAAGTCACATCACATCACTTTAATAAAGTGACATGTTGTCAAGTCACATCACTCAAAGTGACAATTGATTTGACAATTGACGCGACTAGTGATTTGACGCTTGATGTGACTTGCGTGCCGCACTCGAATTCGAAATGCGAATGCGCTCGCAATCACTCTCGGGCTCGGGTTCGCTAATTCCAAATTAACGAATTTTCCGTCGCGTCGTAATTAAATGATTACGCCTAGCGAATTCACTATTCACGTCGCTAACGAATTAATTCTAAATCAATTCGTTCGCCCGAATTAAAATCAATTTCAATTTCGCGTCGAAATCTAATTTCGTTATAATATATCGAATATATTAATTTATCGATTAATTCCAAATTAATCGTTCTCTCTCTTTTATTAATATTTTATCCCAGATAAAATATCTCCGCAATTAATCCCAGATTAATTTTCTCTCTCTTCCAATTAATCCTAGATTAATTAAGTGCGAGTTATACATCATCGGTGAATCTTCAGGAAGCGACCCATGAGATCTCCGGTTATGTTGGCAGTAAATACGGTCGTCGGATTATCCGAACACGTAAGTACCTCGTACTACGTTTATACCGATTTACAAGACAAAGTTGGCTTCTAGCAAAGCGCCATGCCTGCCCAATTCTCCAGAAATATTCTTACAGGAATATATAGATCTGTATCAAGCGTAGTATACCGTAGTATTGCGTATATCAGCCCAGTATCGGATAGTCACGTGTTAGGGCTGTTGGAAATTCTAATCCATGTCCCAAGATCAAAAGAGCAAACAAAACATATAAATGAATGAACAATATTGAAGTATGGCGAAATCATACTCACAAAGATCGGAATGCGGATGCGTTGATGAAACAAAAATTTTCTCCTTTGTGCAGTGAGGGTTTCGGCCAAACAGAAAAGAGAAGCTCCAAGCAATTTTTGATCCTTCCAAGCTCTAAGATTAGTTTCCCAAAACACCTTTGTATGATCCCTTGATTGTGCTAGCCTTGTGTGTGATTTTATGTTCCAAACAAACATAAATTCATCAAGTTTTTGCAACAAAAACAGAAAAGTGGAGAGGGCTGTGAGAGCTCACAGTTTCGGTCATGAGAGAATAGGAGAGAGTGTTATGATTTTTGTTACAAAAATCAATTTATATTTATGCCATAATATTTATTAAATTAATAATAAACTTATGACACAAATCATGCAATGGCTTAGAGTGTCAAACACTCAAACTCCATGCAAAACCATTGAGTGTATTGTACACTATCACCATGCAATGTATTAACAATTAAATAATGCATAAAATGACATGTGTCATGTGGGCCCCACACAACCCAAATGAAAGTGGGCCCACGCGTACTCACGCGTTCGGGTTCGATATTTCCGAAATACCGAACTTTCGTCGCGACGTTAATTAAATCGAATTTAAATAAATAATTGCGCCTAGCGAAATTATTATTTACGTCGCTAACGAATTAATTCTAAATTAACTCGTTTGCCCGAATTAAAATCTAATTTTAATTTCGCGTCGAAATCGAATTTCGATTATTATATCGAATATAATAATTTTACGATTAATTCCAAATTAATCGTTCTCTCTCTATGTATAGTACTTTATCCAAGATAAAGTCTCTCCGTAATTAATCCAAGATTAATCGAGTTTGAATCATACGTCATTGGTGAATCTTCGGGAAGCGACCCAAGAGATCTCTGGATATGTTGGCAGTAAATACGGCCGTCAGATTATCCGAACACGTACGTACCAAGTACTACGTTTTTACCGATTTACAAGACAAGGTTAGCCTCTAGCAAAACGCCATGCCTACCCAATTCTCCAGAAATATTCTTATTGGAATATAAGATCTATAACAGGCGTAGTATACCGTAGTATAGTGTATACTGATCCAGTATCGGATGATCACATGTAAGGCCTGGGGCTGGAGATGTGTCTACCCCGTACGATACATATATCGGACATCAAGCAACTAGTCTCTTTGAATCGGATAATCCTGACCTTGTCTATTATCCCAATGGTTGCAACCATTATAGAGTACTAGTTCTGTATCCTGCGCGATCATCATCTCCATATGTCTGAAGTGATGATACTGTTGGTTTCTATTATATGTCCCAAGGAAAGATTAAGCATATGAAATACAACAATGAATATATATTAAAAGATGAAGTATGGCGGAATCATACTTACAAAGCTTTTGTGATGAGAAGTGATGAAGAAAATCTTTGAATCTCCAAGCTTCAAGTCGGCCAAGGAGGAAGAAGAGTTGAAGCTCCAAGCTTTGTGTATTCCAAGCTCTTTGATGGTTTCCCTATCACCTCTTTGATCCTTCAATGTGCTAGCAAATGGAGAAAAGAAAATCAAATTCTTTGCCCTAATGGAAGTCACGGCATTGTGAGAGAGAGAGGAGAGTTGTATTGATCTTTGTTACAAAAATCAATTTATATTTATGCCATAATATTTATTAAATTAATAATAAACTTATGACACAAATCATGCAATGGCTTAGAGTGTCAAACAATCAAACTACATGCAAAACCATTGAGTGTATTGTACACTATCACTATGCAATGTATTAACAATTAAATAATGCATATAATGACATGTGTCATGTGGGCCCCACACGTTTCCAAATGAAAGTGGGCCCACGTGCACTCACGCGTTCGGGTTTGATATTTCCGAAATACCGAACTTACGTCGCGACGTTAATTAAATCGAATTTAAATAAATAATTGCGCCTAGCGAAATTATTATTTACGTCGCTAACGAATTAATTCTAATTAACTCGTTTGCCCGAATTAAAATCTAATTTTAATTCGCGTCGAAATCGAATATAATAATTTTATCGATTAATTCTAAATTAATCGTTCTCTCTCTAAATAAGGCACTTTATCCAAGATAAAGTTTCTCCGCAATTAATCCAAGATTAATTAAGTCCGAATCAAATATCATAGGTGAATCTTCAGGAAGCGACCCAAGAGATCTCCGGATATGTTGGCAGTAAATACGGTCGTCGGATAATCCGAACACGTACGTACCTCGTACTACGTTCTTACCGATTCACAACAAGGTTGGCTTCTAGCAAAGCGCCATGCCTACCCAATTCTCCAGAAATATTCTTACTGGAATATTAGATCTATATCAAGCGTAGTATACCGTAGTATTGCGTACATCGATCCAGTATCGGACGATCACATGTTAGGCCTGGGGCTGGAAATGTGTCTGCCCCGTACAAAACATATATCGGACATCAAGCAACTAGTCTCTTTAAATCGGACAATCCTGACCTGGTCATATTGTCCCGACGGTTGCAACCTTTTATAGAGTACTAGTTCTGTGTCCAGCGTGATCATCACCTCCATATGTCTGAAGTGATACTTCCATCTCGACATCACATCCAGTACACTACGATTCTCGATAAACCCAGAAGAGGTGTACACAGAACCGGTTAAGGTCCCCAACCACCAAAACCAAAGTTTACCGATTGTCGCAAGTACTAGCGATGTAAGTCTCAGGTTAAGACCATATACACCTACCCTGATGCGGCCTCCCATAGACACGCAGACATACTACCAATGGGATTCCGCGGGGTCTATCCAGAGCGAAGCTGTTTTCCGTACCATCGGTAAAACACAACCTCCTATCGCACTTGCATAAGTATCCAATACTTAAATATATGAGAACTATGCCGTTGTGCCCTCACAACGTGCACAAGCGCAATACTAGTCTATTCCGCATTATCGATGTCCGATCTCGATAATACTCCGACTAGGGATATTTAATGATTAAACCTTTATGGATTGATATTGTCTCATATCATCTCAATCCGGTATTAATCAATGGACTTTCGCCATTTATATATCAAAGTAAATAATATTACAAAATGGCAAAAGGCAATTTCATTATCACATAGTTAATTTTGTACAATAATACAATATCACTTACAACAGTGACGCTATGGGACATAATGTCTAACAATCTCCCACTTGGCCTATAGCCAGTCACTCAAGCATCTAATACCCGAACTATGTATGTGTCGTTCAAAAACTTGCTAAAGAACAGCCTTCGTCAGCGGATCTGCAATGTTTTCATCTGATGTGACCTTCTCGACCTTTACATCGCCACGATGTATAATCTCCCGAATCAGATGGTAACGTCGAAGAACATGCTTGGACCGTTGATGAGACCTTGGTTCCTTAGCCTGTGCTATAGCCCCGTTATTGTCACAATACAATGGAACGAGCTCAGCTGCTAACGGAACTACTCCTAATCCGATTAGGAACTTTCGGATCCAAACTGCCTCCTTTGCTGCTTCAGATGCAGCGATGTGTACTCCGCTTTGTTGTTGAATCGGCAACAGTATCTTGCTTGGAAGATTTCCAGCTCACTGCTCCGTTATTCAAACAAAAAATGTACCCGGATTGCGACTTGTAGTCATCCTTGTCGGTTTGGAAACTTGCATCGGTATACCCAGATACCGCAAGTTCTCCTCCTCCATAAATTAAGAAAGCATCCTTAGTTCGTTTAAGATACTTAAGGATATTCTTAACTGCTATCCAGTGACCTTCACCTGGATCGGCCTGATAGCGACTGCACATGCTCAAAGCATATGAGACATCAGGTCGTGTACATATCATGGCATACATGATCGATCCGACTGCCGAGGCGAACGGTATCCGACTCATGTTGTCTCTCTCTTCCTGAGTCTTAGGACACATGTCCTTAGACAGAGAGGTACCACGTACCATCGGAACCAATCCCCTCTTGGATTGTTCCATGTTGAATCGCTTCAACACTTTATCAATGTATGTACTCTGTGAGAGTCCAAGCAGCTTTCTAGATCTATCCCGGTAGATCTTTATTCCAAGAATAAAGGCTGCTTCTCCCAGATCTTTCATGGAGAATTTTAATGAAAGCCAAGCTTTCACCGACGTTAGCATGGGAATGTCATTGCCTATAAGCAATACGTCGTTGACATAAAGGACAATAAGAGTAAGTGCTCTCCCACTAACCTTCTTGTATACACAAGGGTCATCTGCGTTTTGCACGAAATCATATTCTTTTATGATCTCATCAAAACGCTGATTCCATGACCGTGATGCTTGCTTCAATCCATAAATGGATCGATTTAACTTACAAACCTTGTTTGCAAGTCTAGGTACGATAAAACCGTCAGGCTGTTGCATATAAACATCTTCCAAAAGGTTTCGTTAAGGAAAGCGGTTTTAACGTCCATCTGCCATATCTCGTAATCGAAATATGCAGCTATTGCAAGCATTATCCGAATGGATTTAATCATGGCAACGGGTGAGAAGGTTTCGTCATAATCAATACCATATTGTTGACGATACCCCTTCGCTACAAGCCTAGCTTTGTACGTTTGTATGTTGCCATCCATGTCGGTCTTCTTCTTGAAGATCCATCTGCATCCAATAGGCTTTACGCCTTCTGGTGCATCAACCAGTGTCCAAACTTGGTTGGCGTACATGGAATCCATCTCGGACTTCATGGCTTCTTGCTATAAAGCGGAATCGATATTTTGTATCGCTTCCTCATACGTAGCCGGCTCATTATCCTCAATAAGATTAATATCTACATGAGGTGAGATCAGGAACCCATACCTCTCAAGTACTGTTCTGACTCTCTCCGACCTACGCGGTCCTTGTGTATGTGAAGTTTGTGGTACAGACTCATCCCGGACGGTCTGTTCTTGTTCCGTCGTTGATTCATTGCCAGGAACAGTATCACTACGATCTTCATCGAGTTCTACTTTCCTCCCACTTACCACTGCATTTATAAAATCCTTCTCAAGAAAAAATGCTTGTAGAGAAACAAATACTTTGTTCTCTTGTGGGTGATAGAAGTAATATCCTTTGGTTTCCCTATGATATCTACGAAAAGGCATTTATCAGATTTGGGTTCAAGTTTGGTACCTTCCAAACGTTTAACATATGCCCAGCATCCCTAAATCTTCAGGAAAGAGAAACCTGGTTTCCTTCCTGTCCATATTTCATATGGAGTATGTTCAACAGACTTCGACGGTACCTTATTCAAAATAAGTATAGCACTGTTTAATGCGTATCCCCAGAAGGATATTGGTAGCTCAGTGCGACTCATCATTGACCTTACCATGTCTAACAAGGTGCGATTTCTCCGTTCGGACACACCGTTTAATTGCGGTGTTCCAGGAGGAGTCCACTGTGAAAGAATACCATATTCTTTCAAGTAATCTTGAAACTCATAACTTAAGTATTCGGCACCACGGTCTGACCGTAATGTCTTAATACTCTTCCCTGTTTGTTTCTCCACTTCGTGTCGAAACTCTTTGAATTTCTCAAAAGTTTCCGACTTGTGTCTCATAAGATACACATAACCGTAACGAGATGCATCATCTGTGAAGGTTACGAAGTAGTGAAATCCACCTCTAGCCTGGCTAGACATGGGCCCGCATACGTCAGTATGAACGAGAGCCAACAGTTCTGTGGCACGTTCACCTTTACCGCTAAAAGGTGAATTAGGCATTTTTCCTAAAAGACAAGATTCGCAGACGTCATATGAATTGGGATCAAATTCGTCCAAGTACCCACTCTTCGAAAGTGTGGATATGCGAGTCTTGTTGATGTGTCATAGACGACAATGCCACATATAAGCTTCATCTTTTAGATTACTTCTTTTGAGCCTTTTGTTTGTCATTTTAGGAGATTCATTATATTCAAAATATAAAGACCGTTATTTGCAACAGCTGTGCAAATTTCTGCATCATTTTTATATAAATAACACCAGTGTTTCTAAATACAAAAGTGTAACCATGCTGGGTTAACAAGGATACAGATATAATATTCTTAGTTAAACTAGGTACAAAATAACAGTTCAAAAGTTTAAGTACATGCCCTGAGGGCAGTTCTAAAACAAAAGTCCCTACGGCCAAAACAGCAACTGGTGTTCCGTTTCCGACCCGTAGATCCATCTCCCCCAATGCCAGCACCCTGCTATCCTGCAGATCCTGCACATCAGTACAAATATGAGCACCACAACCAGAATCAAAAATCCAATTTTTAAAACTAGAAGTATTCATATTTATCTCAATAACGAACATACCAGAGGCGATAGCCTTGCCAGCCTTGATATCCTCCCTCTGCCCTTTGCCCATTCGGCAGTCATGTTTCCAGTGACCCCTCTGTTAGACAGTAATGACCCATAGCGTCACTATTTTGTAAATGATATTGTATTATTGTACAAAATTAACTATGTAGTAATGAAATTGCCTTTTACCGTTTTGTAATTTATTTACTTTGATATATAAATGGTAAAAGTCCCTATGATTAGTTCCGGATTGTGATGATATGAGACAGTATCAATCCATAAAGGTTTAATCATTAAATATCCCTAGTCGTAGTATTATCGAGATTGGACATCGATAGTGCGGAATAGACTAGTACTACACTTGTGCATGTTGTGAGGGCACAACGGCATAGTTCTCATATATTTAAGTATTGGATACTTATGCAAGTGCGGTAGGAGGTTGTGTTTTACCGATAGTACGGAAAACAGCTTCGCTCTGGATAGACCCCGCGGAGTCCCATTGGTAGTATGTC
>SKCR01039627.1:0-74908 GCA_019454045.1 Zanthoxylum bungeanum | reverse complement strand
CTAAATAATCTACTAGGCTAAATCATGCTTAAATACAAGGTTGGCTGAAATGAAATACGTGTGCATCTCAAGTGGTACGTGGCTGTTGGGCAGTTATGACCCATAGCGTCACTATTTGTACAGATCATGGTGTTGTTGTACAAATTAACTATGTGACAAAGGAAATTGCTCTTTTATCATTTGTGATTAGATCACCAAGATGTATAAATGATGAAAGGTCTATATGATTTGTTCCTGGATTGAGATGATATGAGACAGTATCAATCCATAAAGGTTTAATCATTAAATATCCCTAGTCGTAGTATTATCGAGATTGGACATCGATAATACGGAATAGACTAGTATTACACTTGTGCGCTTTGTGGGAGCATAACGACATAGTCTCATATATTTGGGTATAGGATACTCATGCAAGTGTAGTAGGAGGTTGTGTTTTACCGATGGTACGGAAAATAGCTTCGCTCTGGATAGACCCCTCGGAATTCCATTGGTAGTATTACTATGTGTCTATGGAAGTCCGAACCAGGGTAGGTGTATTTGGTCTTAACCTGAGACTTGCACCGCTAATACTTGCGACAATCAATGTACTTTGGTTTTGATCGTCCAGGGCTTTAACAGGTTCTGTGTATGCTTCTTCTGGTATATTGAGAATCGTAGTGTATTGGGTGTGATGTCAAGATGGAAGTATCACTCCAGTAATAGTGGAGATGATGATCACGTAGGATAGGGAACTGGTTCTCTTATATGCTGCAGCTATCAGGATATTATGACTAGGTCATGTTTATCCGATTAAAGAGACTAGTTACCAGAGATCCGATATGTGCTTCGTACGGGGCAGACACATTTCCAGCCCCAGGCCTAGCATGTGACATCCGATACTGGATCGAAATACGCAATACTATGTATACTACGCCTGATATAGATTAGGGGTGTCAAAACGAATCAACGAATCGAATTTGTATCGAATCCTAAACGAATCGAATAAAAATGTGACGGATTCGTATTCGATTCGTTTATTAAACGAATCCTAATATCAGGATTCGTATTCGATTCGTTTATTAAACGAATCGAATACGAATATTCGTTTATTCGTTTAGTCAATGATATTATTTAATAAAATAATTTACCACACTTGATTTACACTAATTCTTCATAAATATATACATATGAAATATGTAATTAATATATTTACTAAAAATATCTCATCAAATATCGAAAATATTATTTTTTCTGTGATAATTAGCTATAATTTCTCGAATCTTAATTGAAAATTAACAAGAACTAGTAATAAAAATAATAAAACGAATCATAAACGAATAAACGAATCAATGAGTTTAAATTCGTATTCGATTCGTTTAATAAACGAATCGAATCGAATTGACCCATTTATTAAACGAATCTATTTTTCCAAACTCGTATTCGCTTTAAAGCGAATCGAATCGAACGAATAAACGAATCATGACCCAAATTGCCACCCCTAATATAGATCACATATTCTTGTAAGGATATTTCTGGAGAATTGGGTAGGCATGGCGCTTTGCTAGAAGCCAACCTTGTCTTGTAAATCGGTACAAACGTAGTACTAGGTACGTACGTGTTCGGATAGTCCGACGACCGGATTTACTGCCAACATATCTGGGGATCTCATGGGTCGCTTCCCGAAGATTCACCGATGACGTATGACTCGCACTTTATTAATCTGGGATTAATTAAACGAGAGAGAAAATTAATCTGGGATTAATTACAGAGATATTTTATCTGGGATAAAATATTAATTAAAGAGAGAGAACGATTAATTTGGAATTAATCGATAAATTAATATATTCGATATATTAAACGAAATTGGATTTCGACGCGGAATTGAAATTAGATTTTAATTCGGGCGAACGAGTTAATTTAGAATTAATTCGTTAGCGACGTGAATAGTGATTTTGTTAGGCATAATTATTTATTTACGTCGCAACGGAAAATTCATTAATTTGGAATTAGCGAACCCGAGCCCGAGAGTGTTTGCGGGCGCACTCGCATTACGAATTTAAATGCGGCCCACAAGTCACATCAAGCGTCAAATCACTAGTCAATTGATTGATGTGATGTTTAGTCACTTTTATTGATGTGACAACTAGTCATTGTGATTGATGGTGGTAGTTGGCAAAGCTTTAATGCTTTGACTTTAGGTAAATGAATTTTTGAAATTCAAAATGTGTATTAGATACACATTTTTCAACCACCAACACAACACACTCACTCTCTCCCTCCTCTCATCTCTCTCGGCCTCAAGGCCATTTTCTTCTTCCTTTCCACTACAATGCCGTGAGCCAAGGAGAGGCAATAGGAAATTTTGCGGCAAAATTTCTGGAGTGCTAGCACGCTTTAGGAGTCTTGCGAAGGTGATAGGGAACGCACCCGTGAGCATGGAATCACATCACAAAGCTTGGAGCTTGAGATCATCTATGGCAGAATTTGGAGGAGCAAAAACCAGTCAAAGCCATGAGCTCTCGGAGGGAAAAGCTTGATGATTTTGTTCTTCGCATCGCTCAACCGATCAATGTAAGTATTCCGCAACTTCTTTGTTGTATTCGCACATGGTTTCTTTGCTTAAATCGATCCCGGTTAGACCGTAGAAACCCAACAGTGGCATTGTATCCCGAGTACAAACCGCACTACCGTCTATTCGGATTTGGCTACGAAATTTACGTCCGGGTTTCTATCCGATATACCGCAAGAGAGAACACATATTCCGTTCATCCGGAAATCACATCATGCACCAATCCACAATACTCATATGAAATAAAGTATTAAAATAAATAAAAACAAAGGATAATAAATAAAAGGGGTGCCCTCAGGTCTAACCTCTTTAGTCGTCTATCGGAAGTGCGGTACGCGGTTGACGGAAGGGTTGATGCTTCGCAACTCCTCCGGTTCACTGGTTCAACATTTTCCTTCGCTTTTTGCTGTTTGGGCTGCTGTTTTTACTCCGTTTTGCTGTGGTTTTAAGGGTATTTTCTGGTCACTGCTTTTGCTATATTAAATGACTATTTTTGCGGTTATTTAAGGGTTGGGGCTAAGTTGTTTTGGTACAGTTTTGGGGCGAATTCTAGACAGTTTTGCGGCAGTTTCTGGTGCTATTTGCGGCGGTTAAAAGATGCAGTTCAGAGGCAGTTTTTTATGGGGATAAAAGGTGCAGTGTAGGGCTGTTTTGTTTGGCGTGGTTTGTGCGTGACTGTGAGGTAGAATTCAGTAGTTGCTGGCAGATGACGGGTTGAGTGATGGCGTTGAAGGGGGTAGAGGACGTGTTGAGTAGAGTTGAAGGATGTGGCGTTGAAGGGGGCAGAGGACGTGTTGAGTGGAGTTGAAGGTTGTGGCCTTGAATGAGGCAATGGTTGTGGGTGTGTGAAAGTTCTTGGTACGTGAGGGCTAGGTGGCTTATTTGCGTGAGTGGGTGAGGGCTTAGTGGCGTGATCTCTCTGGTGAGTTGCTATCGGCTGGTGGTAGTGCTTTTTCGTTGATTTGTTTTTTTTTGGTCAAATGTGCAGTTTTATTTGTTTTTTATTTGGTCGGCTGTAGGTGGCTGGATGAAGGGTTTTTTCTGTGCTCTTGGCGTGAATGGACTTTGATTTTTCTTGTGTGAATATGCGTGAATGAGCTAGGGGTTTAATGTGTTGGTGAATGGTTCTTTTTATAGGCAAATGGATAGGGGCTTTCCTTGTTTGAGAAGGAGAATGATTTGTGCATTAAAGGGAATATCTTTTAAATATTATGTGATAAGGAAAAATCTTTTAATTAGGTAAGTGATTTGATTTAATTTGATTTATTCTTTTTTAGTTAGAGATATGATTTGGTTTAATTAGGCAATGGATTTATGGGATTTCTTTAATTTAGGAAGGGGATTTGGCTTGATTTATGCAGTATTAAAATTGGATTTTAGATACTGGATGTAGTACATAAATATGTACTGGTGTGCAGAATCTGCTGAAAAGCAGGATACTGACTTCAGTTGAGATTAAACTACGAATTGAGAACGGGACGAAAATCGCTGTTTTAACCGTAGAAACCTAAATTTAGGAACAACCCTTCGGGTGTGTACTTAAATTAGGAAACTGTTACAATGTAACTAGTTTGACTAGATACATTATCTCTATATCAGGGTTTAACCCGTTGCGGGTATACCTTTATATTCTAGAACACCAAAGTGTTTTATTTTATAAAGATGATATTGAGATAAACAAATTAGATGTGAATAACAGTATTTATATTTTGAATATAAATAAATCTCAAACGTATAACATGACAAACAAATAGCTCAAAACTGAGTAAATCAGTTGAAACTTAATTGTGGCATTGTTGTCTGGGAGACAATTTAAACAAGACTCGTATATCCACACTTTTGAAGAGTGGGTACTAGGACAAATTTTATTCTATTCAAATAATGTATACGAATCTAGTTTATTGGGCAAAGTGCCTAAAACACCTTTTAATTGGTAAAAGTGTAAGTGCCACCGATCTGTTAGCCCTTGGTCATAATGACGTAAGTGGGCCCATATCTAGCTAGGCTAGAGGTGGATATGAATGTTTCGTGACCTTTACGGATGTGGCATCGCGTTATGATTATGTGTTTCTTTTGAAACACGAATCGGAAACTTTTGATGAAATCAAAGAGTTTCGACACGAAGTAGACAAACAGATCGACAATAGTATTAAAACCATCACGATTAGACCATGATGAAAATACTTAAGCAATAAGTTTCTCATATACTTGAAAGAGTATAGTATTCTTTCAATGAGGACTCCTCCCGGAACACGTCAATTTGACGGTGTGTCCGAAAAGAGAAACCGAATTTTTTTGGACATGATAAGGTTAATCATGAGTCACTCTGAGCTACCATTTCCTTCAACGGATACGCATTTAACAGTGCAGAACTTATCACAAAGCTTGGAGCTTGAGATCATCCATGGCCGAATTTGGAGGAACAAAAACTAGTCAAAGCCGTGAGCTCTGGGAGGGAAAAGCTTGATGATTTTGTTCTTCGCATCGCTCAACCGATCAATGTAAGTATTCCGCAACTTCTTTGTTGTATTCGCACATGGTTTCTTTGCTTAAATCGATCCCGGTTAGACCGTAGAAACCCAACAGTGGCATTGTATCCTGAGTACAACCTGCACTACCGTCCATTCGGATTCGGCTATAAAATTTACGTCCGGGTTTCCATCCGATATACCGCAAGAGAGAACACATACTCCGTTCATCCGGAAATCACATCATGCACCAATCCACAATACTCATATGAAATAAAGTATTAAAATAAATAAAAACAAAGGATAATAAATAAAAGGGGTGCCCTCAGGTCTAACCTCTTTAGTCTTCTATCAGAAGTGTGGTACGCGGTTGTCGGAAGGGTTGATATTCCGCAACTCCTCCGGTTCACTGGTTCAACATTTTCCTTCGCTGTTTCGCTGTTTGGGCTGCTCTTTTTACTCCGTTTTGCTGCGGTTTTGAGGGTATTTTCTGGTCACTGCTTTTGCTGTATTAAAGGACTATTTTTGCGGTTATTTAAGGGTTTGGGGCTAAGGTTTTTTGGTGCAGTTTTGGGGCGAATTCTAGACAGTTTTGCGACAGTTTCCAAGGCTATTTGCGACGGTTAAAAGATGCAGTTCAGAGGCAGTTTTTTGTATGGATAAAAGGTGCAGTGTAGGGCTGTTTTGTTTGGCGTGGTTTGTGCGTGACTGTGAGGTAGAATTCAGTAGTTGCTGGCAGATGACGGGTTGAGTGATGGCGTTGAAGGGGGCAGAGGATGTGTTGAGTATAGTTGAAGGCTGTGGCGTTGAATGGGGCAGAGGACGTGTTGAGTGGAGTTGAAGGTTGTGGCCTTGAATGGGGCAATGGCTGTGGGTGCGTGAAGGTTCTTGGTACGTGAGGGCTAGGTGGCTTATTTGCGTGAGTGGGTGAGGGCTTAGTGGCGTGATCTCTCTGGTGAGTTGCTCTCGGCTGGTGGTAGTGCTTTTTCGTTGATTTGTTTTTTTTTTTGGTCAAATGGGCAATTTTATTTGTTGTTTATTTGGTCGGCTGAAGGTGGCTGGATGAAGGGTTTTTTCTGTGCTCTTGGCGTGAATGGACTTTGATGTTTCTTGTGTGAATATGCGTGAATGAGCTAGGGGTTTAATATGTTGGTGAAGGGTTCTTTTTATAGGCAAAGTGATGGGGGATTTCCTTGTTTGAGAAGGAGAAGGATTTGTGCATTAAAGGAAATATCTTTTAAATATTATGTGATAAGGAAAAATCTTTTAATTTGGGAAGTGATTTGATTTAATTTGATTTATTCTTTTTTAGTTAGGGATATGATTTGGTTTAATTAGGCAAGGGATCTATGGGATTTCTTTAATTTAGGAAGGGGATTTGGCTTGATTTATGCATGTGTTTAATGTGATTTTTGTTATTTAGGGTGGTTATGGGCGTGTGACTTGGGTCCTATGGCGTGTATTGGGTTTGATTGGTGGGCTTGGTGTGTGGTTTAGTGGTGTGTGGGCTTGGTGTGTGTCTTGCGGGGTTTTTGGCTTGGTATGTGTCTTGCGGGGTTTTGGGCTAAGGATGTGTTTTAAAACAGAGGTCCAACTAGCGAACCCGAAGCTAAACAAGCGAACTAAATCCAACAAAAATGTCAATTCTTGACTCTTCCCTTCTGACGTCCGTTTCCCGCGACTTCCACAATTTAAAAAGGTAGTGTCTCCATGCGAGACTCATCATCGGGACTTACATGCAAAAATGCAGTGCCTACAGTCTCCCCCACTTTGATGGGACTTGTGCAGTGTGTGACAATGACAATCCTATCAAAGTTTATGCAATGAATTTTTACTTACCTGGCTCGCCAGTTGCCACCTGACTCGCTTGTTGCTTCGAACTGAGTTGATGAGAGGGGGTCCATTTCCGAACCGTTGGTGTGATGGGGTCCATTCCCGAACTGTTACTGGGAGGTGGTCCATTCCCGAACCGTGCTCCATTCTCATAGTGCCATTCCCTACTTGTTCATTCTCGAACCTTGTTCCATTCTCGGATTGCCATTCTCGGCTTGTTCATTCTCGAACCTTGCTCCATTCTCGGATTGCCATTCTCGGCATGTTCATTCTCGAACCTTGCTCCATTCTCGGATTTCCATTCTCGATTTGTTCATTCTCGAACCTTGTTCCATTCTCGTATTGCCATTCTCGGCTTGTTCATTCTCGAACCTGGTTCCATTCTCGGATTGCCATTCTCGGCTTGTTCATTCTCGAACCTTGCTCCATTCTCGGATTGCCATTCTCGACTTGTTCATTCTCGAACCTTGTACCATTCTCGGATTTCCATTCTCGGCTTGTTCATTCTCGAACCTGGTTTAATTCTCGGATTGCCATTCTTGGCTTGTTCATTCTCGAACCTTGCTCCATTCTCGGAGTGCCATACCCGGCAAGACTGATACTGATAATGATGTAGGCTTCGCCCCCAGAGTGCCATACCCGGCCAGACTGATACTGATAATGATGTGGGCCTCGCCCTCGGGACTCATCCCCAAAACTGATATTGATGATATGATGGTTTATTTCAACATACTATATTGCCTCTCATGAGATAATTATGATAGCTAGACATATTTTCTTCCTCAACGAATGCTTCGCGTCGAAACCTGAGAACCTTCAAAATACTTGATACACGCAATTCCGATCGTCTGAATAGGTGATCTGAACTAGACTCCTAGTGTGTGTGCGCCAAGGCTCTTTCGCAGCTTAATCCTTAAATAGGCCAACTTGTTGATTTCGTCTCAAAGAATCGGACCAGTGGGTCTAACCAATCTAGATGTCTTGATCACACTGTGTGATTACTTCGTCATACTCAACATGATATGGTCTTCTTTTTTTTCTTGTCTCTTTCTTTTCATTTTGAACTTTCTTTTTTCTTTTTCTTTTTTTTTTCTTTTTCTCTTTTCTTTCTTTTTCTTTCTTTTTCTTTCTTTGACACACCTACCCTTTAAGGTAGAATTTCTCCTCATGGTGGTCCTGATACTCGCCCATGGGTAGCTTCACGCTTATCGGTTATAGGCGGTCTATTTTTTCTTTTTCTTTTCATTGCAGAGACTTTCTCTTTGTTTCCAACCATATCATATATCGTAGCATAAGTAAACCAGGATGGACATCCAGGCAAACGATCATTCGTTGATCCATCATCTCTTCAACTAGTCATCTTGCCAACTACTCAGGCTTCTACTGTTGAGATCCCGTAATCCAATGCTCGTGAGTCTAGCCGAGATCAATCCATTCAGAATACTAGATGTGAGCACATCTCACACTTATCGTTTCTAAGGTTTCTCCTTACAGCAAACAATGTCATCACCGGACATATGCCTAACTATCAAAGACTTCTCTCTCTTTTTTTTCTTTTTTTTTTCACTCACTCACTCCATGGAATTCTTCATTTCAACTGCTGATAATGTGAGCCTTGACCTTGGGATTCATTCTCGAAAACTGCTGGTAACGCGGGCCTCGACCCTGGGGGTTCATTCCCAAAACTGATGATCATGTGTGGGCCTCAACCCTGGGGATCCATTCTTGAAAACTGTTGATACTGTTTTGTTGCTCTCAGCTTGGTTGTATTTTGCCGCTTTTCCTTCTTTTCTTCGAGACCTGCGAACACAAAAACAACAGAATAATAAAAAAAAACTCTTGCATGTAATGTGTATGTATGCATGTGTGGGGGTACTCCCTGTTCCGGATGGGTTAGACCCTCATTGTGCTCATTGGCGCCACGTGCCTACGCATGTCTCTGGTCGCCCCTAGGTCTGCTTATAGTTTCCTTCTGCCGTTTCTTTTCTGGTGATTGTTCAGTTCTTCTTTTGTTTGAAACCTGCAAACACAGAACAAACATAAAAATTGAAAGTACGTTACATGTATGCATGCATGCATGGGTGAATTTCCTATCCCGTTGAGTTAGGTCTTCTGCCAGGTCTTCCGGAGATCGCTTGGTCTTCTCTTTCTCAGGCAAAATACTGCTTCAATCTATCCACGTTGATTGGCTCGGTGAACTCATTCCCTTCCAAGTCTGACAGCTTCACTGCCATATTTCCCATTACTTTCTGGACTATGTAGGGTCCTTCCCAGTTAGGTCTGAACTTTCCTCTTAGGTCTGTCGTTGACGGCTTCGACTGCTTAAGCACCAGATCACCTTTTCTGATCTTGGTAGGACACACATTCTTGTTGAATGCTCGAGCCAACCTCTTCTAGTATATCCGCATGTGATGTAAGGACTTCATTCTATTCTCATCAAGTAATGCCAACTGTTCAAGTCTCTCCGAGGCCCATTCTTGCTCCAGTAACTCTGCTTCTGCTAATATCCGCATGGACTGTATCTCAACTTTCACCGGCAGTACTGCTTCCATTGCCTTCTTCTTTTCTTAAACACTTCAGCTGAATGCCATTTGCTTGTCTCTCTATCATTGCCGTAAGGTTTTCTGTTTCTCAATTTCCTTTTCCCGATATCTATATTTGTTAAACACCCTTTGACAAGTCTTTCTTTCCTAACCCAACGAATATCTATGATGGCTTTTAAGATACAGGGGTTAACATGATGCATGTATGCATGAGATGCATGAGATGCGTGCGATGCATGAAATATATAAGTCGGCCCATTATCATTTTAAAGCATTCAATCATACTATTGCGAGGTGCAAACTTGTCCCAGTTGAAAAGGCCTAACAGGTTTACACTTTTGCGATAACATGGCTAAACAACTTCAAATGATAAAATGCCTAAACACAAAATGACCCATTGGCATTTCAGAAGCTTTTGGCCCAATTGTCATAAAGCACGGACTCGTCCCTGTTTAAATGGCCCAACAAGCCCATACCTCATGACAAAAAGTCCAACTGAATCCAAATGCCGGTGGTCCCAAACATAAACATAAAGGAATGGTTTCTATTGGCCATACAACTAAGGTTCATATTCAGGTTTATAGGGGTATAGACAAAGGCTCTCGTCGACGAAGGATTGCCCACAACTAGGTCTCCCCACTCAAGGGTCCGAGCGACCAAATGAGTGCACCCTTTTTATATGCTAAGGTACGTGCCAACGAGTTATGATGCGTGACTAACTGTCAAATGGATTTCCTATTGAAGATTCCCTTGAGGGAGGGCGGAGCGAACTCTCTTAGAAACCCAAGCCTCTTAGGCTCTTATCCCCTTGGTGACATGAATAAAAAACAAGTCCTGCAAATTAGTCTGTCACAACGAGCTACGTGTAATGATTATCTAGGTGCCTTCGCAGCTTTTCCTTATAGAAAGGTAGTGAATGAAGGAAGACACCAAACCATCACCTAGCCTTAACAATGCCTTTGATTAAACCCCCTCAAACCACTATAGACACGGTTAACTAAAGCATAAATCAAAATCATTACAAGATATTATTTCGAGGCCGATTCTCTATCCCCAGTGGAGTCGCCAGACTGTAGACAACAGAAATCGGCGACGCTGTTCTAGGCTCGCGGCCTAGTTGGGAGTACGGAATAGCCCGCGGGGGAACTAAACCGAAGAAATAACATGAAGTCGCCATCCGGTGTGAACCGGAAAATGATTTAAGGCCGCATTCACCCCTCGCAAGGGAAGACCTCAAACCGTTGGGTTCGGAATGGTCTCTTATTTATGCCACTTGTAATGAAAATGATTTGTGCAATAACTTAACTGAATCTACACAACATATATGTTCAAGGGTAACCTAGATCTAGTTTGCATTCAAGAGAATAAACCTTATGTCTAAGTTTGCATGCTTTAAAAATAAGTCATCATAACGGCAAGCATACGATATCACATAATAATCTCATGAGCATGTTGAATCATCAAACAAGAAAAATAAACAACAACTTAAACATAAACGTAAATTAAATTCTTATTGCGAAAGCAAAGAACTAAATCATGCATAAATAAATAACATAATCATACTTAAAATAAATAACATACTAGACTAAATCATGCTAAATAATCTACTAGACTAAATCATGCTTGAATACAAGGTTGGATGAAACGAAATATGTGTGTGCCTCAAGTGGTACGTGGCATTGTATCCCGAGTACAAACCGCACTACCGTCCATTCGGATTCGGCTATAGAATTTACGTCCGGGTTTCCATCCGGTATACCGCAAGAGAGAACACATATTCCGTTCATCCGGAAATCACATCATGCACCAATCCACAATACTCATATGAAATAAAGTATTAAAATAAATAAAAACAAAGGATAATAAATAAAAGGGGTGCCCTCAGGTCTAACCTCTTTAGTCGTCTATCGGAAGTGCGGTACGTGGTTGTCGGAAGGGTTGATGCTCCGCAACTCCTCCGGTTCATTGGTTCAACGTTTTCCTTCGCTGTTTCGCTGTTTGGGCTGCTGTTTTTACTCCGTTTTGCTGCGATTTTAAGGGTATTTTCTGGTCACTTCTTTTGCTATATTAAGGGACTGTTTTTGCTGCTATTTAAGGGTTTGGGGCTGCGGTTTTTTGGTGCAGTTTTGGAGCGAATTCTGGACAGTTTTGCGGCAGTTTCTGGGGCTATTTGCGGCGGTTAAAAGATGCAGTTCAGAGGCAGTTTTTGTGGGGATAAAAGGTGCAGTGTAGGGCTGTTTGTTTGGCGTGGTTTGTGCGTGACTGTGAGGTACAATTCAGTAGTTCTGGCAGATGACGGGTTGAGTGATGGCGTTGAAGGGGGCAGAGGACGTGTTGAGTGGAGTTGAAGGCTGTGGCCTTGAATGGGGCAATGGCTGTGGGTGCGTGAAGGTTCTCGGTACGTGAGGGCTAGGTAGCTTATTTGCATGAGTGGGTGAGGGCTTAGTGGTGTGATCTCTCTGGTGAGTTGCTCTCGGCTGGTGGTAGTGCTTTTTCGTTGATTTGTTTTTTTGGTCAAATGGGCAATTTTATTTGTTGTTTATTTGGTCGGCTGAAGGTGGCTGGATGAAGGGTTTTTTCTGTGCTCTTGGCGTGAATGGACTTTGATGTTTCTTGTGTGAATATGCGTGAATGAGCTAGGGGTTTAATATGTTGGTGAAGGGTTCTTTTTATAGGCAAAGTGATGGGGGATTTCCTTGTTTGAGAAGGAGAAGGATTTGTGCATTAAAGGAAATATCTTTTAAATATTATGTGATAAGGAAAAATCTTTTAATTAGGGAAGTGATTTGATTTAATTTGATTTATTCTTTTTTAGTTAGGGATATGATTTGGTTTAATTAGGCTATGGATCTATGGGATTTCTTTAATTTAGGAAGGGGATTTGGCTTGATTTATACATGTGTTTAATGTGATTTTTGTTATTTAGGGTGGTTATGGGCGTGTGACTTGGGTCCTTGGGCGTGTATTGGGTTTGATTGGTGGGCTTGGTGTGTGGTTTAGTGGTGTGTGGGCTTGGTGTGTGTCTTGCGGGGTTTTGGGCTTGGTATGTGTCTTGCGGGGTTTTGGGCTAAGGATGTGTTTTAAAACAGAGGTCCAACAAGCGAACCCGAAGCTAAACAAGCGAACTAAATCCAACAAAAATGTCAATTCTTGACTCTTCCCTTCCGACGTCCGTTTCCCGCGACTTCCGTAATTTAAAGAGGTAGTGTCTCCATGCGAGACTCATCATCGGGACTTACATGCAAAAATGCAGTGCCTACATTTATCTCGGGTTTTTTCTGAGTCATTCCTACCAAGTGACTAACCCTAAAAATCTCTAAAAAGCCCTAACAATGGTGAGTTATTAAATCTGCAAGCACAACCACATCCCGAAATACAGAAAACCCAAAATACCCACATTCAACATCGAGACTAAAAAACAGAAGCATATACCCATAAAGCCACATCATGAACCCGAAAAACACACATAGCGACGAAAACCAAGGGCAAATATCAAACCCACAGTCATCGATGAAAGAAGCGAATGTAGGGAAATGAGCATAAACAACCTTTAAAGAGGTTGTTCAGGCAGATTTTGATGCTCAGATTAAAGTAGGAATGGGGTATTGATGACATGTGTTAGGTCAATCACAACCGTTGGATTCAAATGAAGGACTTAGATTGAAGACATGAGCTCGGTTGATCACAATTGTCCAAGTTTTGGAACATGAGTCACAGATGGACGACACTTGGCACGTTGGAGAGACAAAGCATAATATGATTTGATGGGCATTTAAGAAAGATCATTATGTCGTCACATCTTCCTAGGAACGATTCAGAAACCCTATAAAAACCTTTTCAGTTGGCTGTGAAAGAAAAGAAATCGCCACAAAAAGGGAATCTTTGGTAATATGTGCAGCAACTTGACCCGAGGAGTTAGTTTTGGGGAGCGTTTGCAAGAAGCCACAATCCGAGGACATTGGGTCGGTCTGTACCACTATCTTTTGTAAAGTTTTTGGCATCAACGCACTAACTGGTTGATACCGAGAATTAGAGGACATATGTTGATGATGGTTTTTTACCCCAAGGAATATTCAAATACCAATGAGGGGTAAGATAAGTATGGTACTTAGTCCAAAAAATGGATAACATGGTCCCAAGGGCCTGAAGAGACAGACAGAGTTTAACAGAAGGACCCGACCTTATTATACGGAAGAGTTCTCCCCAGAGTAGAACCTGCTGACGATGAAGCAAGTTAGGATACCGACCCGACCTAAAGAAGAAGTGTTGGATTTGGGATTCATTTGAGTCTTTGTGGAAACCGACCCAATGAGGTCTATGCTTAACAACCTGACCTGGTTAAGGAAGCTAGGAGCATTGACAAGTATCATCTGCCTCGGTATGCTGACCCGAGGAACGAAGATGAGATCACATGCCGACCTGCATTCAAGTCATAGGATGTATGTCCTACTTGGAAGTTTGGGCTTCTAGAAGGTTGATATGACGAAAATTGGTCAACGGCTTTCCTTGGAAAGGAACCTTGCCAGACGGAACAATGCCGGAGCAGTTGAGTTGCAGGTTGTCACTCCAATAAAGCGTGTAGCAGGAGCCCAAAGATTGGAATGATGAGTTTTCACTGATAATGGTGGTTGAACCAGGTGGCAGTACGACTGTTTACTAAGTGGTTGGGGAAAAGAAGCATGGGGCAATGATGGCCTGGTGATGACATCTGACGTCATGGGTTTGTGAAATGGTGGATCTGGGAGCCTATATAAAAGAGTTGAAGTCTCAGATTCAGGGATTGGCTAATTCTACATTTCACAACTGAGAGAGAAGCTGAGAGTTGAAAAAGAAATCAAAGTTGTTGGTAACTTAGATCTATTGACTGCATTACAGAAGCTGGAAAGAAACCATAACATGAATGAAATGGAACTGATAAGGGCTATATGTTAGGCTTCTTGGCAAGATAGAAACCTCTGCATTTTTGAAGGAAAGAAAAAGGATCCAGTAAGATCATTAGCAAAGGCAGAAGTAATGGTGGAGATAGCCAATAAGACAAATTCTGTAGGGATGATGAAAGGGGATAGGCTTAGTGTATAAAGAGCGCAGAGATGGCAAACCCTTCCTCAAGGCTGGTTTAAAATGAACACAGATGCAGCAGTGAGCAAAGATGACTAGTAAGTAGGTCTAGGGGTTGTAATCCAGGATCACAAGGGGGAAGTAGCGGCTGTTGCTATTCGGAATACAAAGTTCTTTGGAAATGTGGCTTGGGTTGAAGCTGAGGCAATCGGATTTGGACTAGAAGTTGTAGAGGAAATAACAGTGATTCCGCTAATCATTGAAATTGATTATTTCGAAGTGGTGGAATAAATTTTAATCAGAAAGGACAACAAAACAGAAATATATTGGGACATCAAAAATATTAACGAGAAGATGTCAAGTGTTATATGGAAAGACAACTTTCATTCTCAGTTCACCCTCCTTAATTTATGAACGTGCTTTCTTCTCGAAAAAAAAGACCCAACAGGGTGCAGCGATAATGGTAATCAGTTGATTACATGAAACAAGGTTTAAAAGTTGGTTGAGGAGGCTCCTGTTATTTTAAAAGTCTTGCCTTTATCCTTTTAAGAAAATGGTCATTACAACATTTTGGTAAAGAGTCATTTTTTTATTAAAAAAAAAAAAAAAAAAAAAAGTTTATAACTCTAGGAGTCAATAATAAGGACCTCAAAAAAAAAAAAATATCGAATTTATACAGATCTGAAAGTTTTAGATTCAGAAAATCCGAATCCATGGATGAGATTTTTGGATGGAAAAGATCTGATAAAGATTTTTAAATACTCAGATCCGGATTATTATGATTTAATGTATAAATTTAATTTTTTAATTTTAATTTTTTTTATATATTACAAAAAAAAAATCATCTCATATAAACCTGCATCCAGATCTATAAAACTAAATCTGAATTCAAATTCAGATGTACCAAAATCTAAATTTAAATTTGGAATTTATCAAAGTGGGACTGTGAGAGTAAATTTTCTTTCTTTAAAATAGATTTGACCATTTTTTTAATTTAAGGTCGAGTAATTTGATAGTTGAATTTCTAACATTTTCAAAAATAGAAAATCCTATAATTTCTTTTGTTTGAAGATAATTGTGTTGGATTATTTCTAAGTAACATTAATTATGCCTCCAAATGAAGTGGTTTGTTAGTTTTCAATTAGTTTTATTTATCTTATTATTTGGGTTCAAATTATATATATATATATTGTTACTCATACTAAGTTTGTTTTCGTTGTATACAACATTTATTTGCATAATGTGTTACAGAATAACATTATTAACAATAACCAAAAAAAAAATGTTACTAATAACATAAAAGTTGTGGCTCTTTTTTTTTTTTTTTTTGTCAAAAGAAGTGTGGTGGCTGTTATTACTTGGAGATTATGAAAATTGATAAGACCCTAATTTATTTAAACAAAAAAATCTAAGTAGAACAATTTAAAACACTAATAATTTTTTGGTATTACTTATTATATAAATGAAATAATATTAAATATAATTATCATTTATATAATTATTTTAATATATTTGACAAAATATTATTAAATATTATATGAGAATACAGTCACACACTAAGGATAATATAAATAATGAAGTCTTAAAAATTTTTGGAAAAAGTAATGGGGGGGGTTTTGGGGATATTCATCTAAAAGGTAGAGGTAGTATATCATGTTTCGGGTGTATTGTGTGGGATCCAGCTGTTGTGAGAGAGATGTCATATACACCCGAAACATAATATAATTTTTCCTAAAAGGTAGTTGGAAAAACAAAGTAAATTTAATATAATTTATTTTTTCATTGCATATATTATGTGGTTTATCAACAACGAAACTGAACTGATAGCAACTGTAGAGAGGTCACAGAGACTCTTACAGCAATCGCACTTAAACAACCCCTCTTCTCTCTCTCTCTCTCTCATTAAAGCCTTCTCTTCTACACATAAACAGCTAAATAGCAAGTGAAAGAAGATAAAAAAGACTTGACTGACTTCTTGAGGAAAATACACAAGCTGAGTTTTTCTTGCTACACCAAACTCCAAAAAACAAAAATTGAGTGCAGTTTGTTAATGATTGCATGTACAGTGAGTTTTAGCATCTCTAATGCTTATTTCTGAAGTTTTTTTTATTTTTTATTTTTACTGGGTTTGTTTATTTTTCTTCTCTTTTCATGTTGGTTATGGTTTTGTTATGTGCATGCATGTATTGTTTACATTTTACAGCCTTTTATTTTTCTTCTTGTTTTGATTTATTTTCATTTTGGAAATTTTCCTTCTTTTTTTCTTTGGAAGGGCTTATAAGATCTCCACACTCAAACAAGATCTTTTCTTTTCCTGTTGTAGGCTTTGTGAGTAAGATTTTTCTCTTTGATTGTTGCTTAATTGGTGTCTTTTAAGTGAATATTTGGAGTTCTTGATAAATGATCTAACATTTGCTGCATGCGTAGCCAAAACTCATTATGCCTTTAGATTCTAAAACAAGTAGTTGGTGTTTAACAGAATATTAGCATATGGCTTAATCTTCACAGATCAGTCAAAGTATCTTGCTTTCATGGGCTATTATACTTTAAAAGTTTCTACTAATAATGGATTGTCCCCTACATATTGATCTTGTTTTACTAATGACTCTTAATCCCTTTCAATTTGTTTGTTTTGGTACATCTCAACAAAATTCTTCAAGTTCACTACTTCCTTGTCTTATTTATTATATCTTTGTTTTAATTTAGCTTAAAATTCCATATAATTAGATGGGATTACTCTAAATTTTTAATGTAATCTTTTTTATTTTTCGGGTCATGCAGAATTGGTTGGATGTTGATAAGCAGTGATCTGCAACAATTTTTTGTGGCTTGAGAAAGGATGCAAACGAGCTATGGTTTGCACTGCTAATGATTTATCAGCATGGAAGGATTTTCCAAAGGGCCTCAGGGTCCTTTTACTTGATGAGGACACCAGTGCTGCTACCGAGTTAAAATTGAAGCTTGAAGCTATGGACTACATTGGTTAGAGACTTTAAATCCCGCCCTTTTTTTTTCTATTTGTGTTAACCCTTTTTTGTTATAGTTTTTCTTACTAAAAATATAAATTTCGGTTTCTTTATGAGTTCACTTTATCAATCTCATGGGTCCCCATTTTTGTTCTCAGAGGCACCTTTAGGGCTAATTGGTTTAGATGGTATTCAGTTGTTTAGTTTACCCATGTACGATTTTGGAAGTTTGTTATGTAGAACTTTGTAATAGTTTTGATGCAGATTCTATTCCTAGGAATCAAGTAATTGCAATGTATGAATAAAAAGATAACATTTCAAATCATATTAAGAATTTTGTAATATAAAGCAGATTAAAACTTGAGTCGGTGAAAACAGCGTGAGCTTATTGAATTGATCTTTTTACTGAATACAAGAAGATAATCGTATGTTGTTCGGTCTGCCTTTCGCTTATATCTGTTTCACCTTCTGTAACTTGGTACTATTTTTTTTTCTCCATTAATGATAAACTCACCATCCCTTTACAGTTTCCACATTCTACAGTGAGTATGAAGCTCTATCAGCATTTTCAGAAAAACCTGAGAACTTCCATGTTGCCATTGTAGAGGTAATCACCAGTAACTGAGACCACTTGTGTCATTAATTTTTATTTTTAAAACTTAATGTCCATATTTAAACTGAGGGTGTTTTGTTCACACACTACGGATCTCCAAAACAGAATGGAACAATGTTTGTCCGAGGGGAGCTGTTTCCTGACAATGCTTTTAGTGGCTGCACATGTCTCATTCATCTTTTGTTAATTATTTTTCATTGATGCCAGCAACTAACAGTATTTTAAGATTCACTTCATTTTATTGTATTAACTCCAAAATTATTTTAGTATAGTTAATGCTTTTTTCATCCCATTCATGGTATAGGTAAGCACGAGCAACACTGTTGGTTGTTTCAAGTTTCTCGAAACTGCAAAGGACTTGCCTACTATTAGTAAGTTTCACACTTTTATCCCCATGTTGTATTTGTACATTTATTTATGTGAACTACATGTGCTGGCTTTGTTACAAATTTTTATTGAACTTTCAAGTTTCTTTTTTCCATTGCCTTTTCAATATTGCTCTTCCTATCTCCTTAGCCTTTTTAACTCAACCTGGATATAGAATTGTCAACATCAACAACTGTGTGGTGTTAAAAAAAAAACGTAATGATTTCTTTCCATTGAACTTGTCGGACACTTCTAATGCAGTACAAGTTTTTCTTTTATCGCAGTGACTTCAAATATTCATTGCTTGAGCACCATGATGAAGTGCATAGCGGTGAGACTTATTCTATTCTCATTCACTGTTCAGTGTACATTAGTAGTTTTATATTTTTCTTCTCCCATTCTAGTCATTTGGTTTTATTTCCTTTCTTTTGTTTCGTGACCTCTGAAGTTGAAGATCAATTTTGAACCTCTTTATGAGGGTTCTTTTAGGAAGAAAAATTTATTTTAACTTCCACTTGAACTTTTGAGAACTTTGGTGGAGTTTGAAGCTCTAAGTACAACAAAAAAGAAAGCATTGTCTTGTTTCACTCATCATAGTTATTAATCAATTATATGAAAATATTTTCAGCTAGGTGCAGTGGAATTTCTCCGGAAACCACTCTTAGAGGATAAACTCAGGAATATATGGCAGCATGTGGTTCATAAGGTACGTTTCGGTTCTGCCTATTTTTGTTGGGATACTGAAAGACAATGGTAATGCTGTAAGAGAATAATTGTCATTCCTGTCCAGGCATTCAATGCCCAGGGGAGTGTCCTCTCTGATTCACTAAAGCCTGTAAAAGAATCCGTAGTCTCCAGGCTTCAACTCCAACTGGAAAATGGAGAGTCCAAGAATGAGAATACAGAATATGTTTCTCCTCAACAAAATGACAATGAACAGTCAGAAGCAAATGATAAGTATCCTGCTCCTTCAACTCCACAACTCAAGCATGGAGTGAGGTTATTAGATGATGTGGATTGCCAAGATAATGCCAACTGCTCAACAGAAAAAGAGAGTGGGGATCAGGATGGGGAATCAAAATTCGCCGAAACTACTTGTGACAATTCAATTTTGGAAAGAACATTACAGGAGGGCCAACCTCCGATACCAATGGAGGCCATAGTCAAAGAGGAACATGACTCAACTAATGATTCCAAGACCAAGTGCGGTATGCATCCTCGTCCATGTGAAAAAGAAAGTCTCGAAGGTTCACATTGTGTTTCTGAAAACCCAAGTAAAGCTTCTGGTCTTCACATCTTTTCCAGAAATAAAGCTAAAAGAAAGAAGATGAAGGTAATTTTGATTACTTGTTTATGCAAATTTGACATCATTTTGGAAGAAACAAGCAGTACTCTAATTTAGTGTGATCAATCTATGAAATCCCCTTTAATCTGATGTAATTTACAACTTATTCACAAGTTCCTTGAATAATTGGAAATCCTTGATTTATTCTGTATAATTTCACGAATTTAACATATTCTTCCAATCTAGTATATATTATGTGTCCCTTTACTCTTGTATCTTGCCATTTTTTTGTAGACACTGTGATTCTGGAATTGTTCGAGTAAGAGCATGATTCATCTCCTGAACCTCCTACCCAATTATCTATATATATAATTCCCTCAATAATATTGAAGTAACAAGTATTGCCACTACTTTGTCGAATATGATAGTAGTCCTTTTACCAGCATATGCAACATTAAGCTTATGTTTTAATTAATTTTCTGGTCTCATAGATTATTCCTGCACATTTCAATAGCTTATATCGTCATATGCATTTGTATTCCCTCTAATTGTTTATTCTTGAATACTCCTACACTTAACATTAGTCAATAATATTTTCCCATTTCATCTTTATGACTGAATAGGAGTTGGCAGTTTCAGTTACCTGAATGCTTTTTGGTGCACGTGTGTAACTGGATCTTGTTTCTTTTGGAGTTTGCAGGTGGACTGGACGCCTGAATTGCACAAAAAATTTGTGAAGGCTGTGGAGGAATTAGGTGTAGATCAAGCCATTCCTTCTCGCATACTAGAGCTGATGAAAGTGGAAGGACTGACAAGGCATAATGTAGCAAGTCATCTCCAGGTAAGTGTAAATTTGCTCTTGCTGTGCTATTTTTTGAAATTTCCATCTTTACACAATACTCACATTCACATACCAGTTTACCTCTCTCACATGCTAACGTTTTTAAGTCAACAAAATGTGGCTAAGAAGTTTTTGAAAGTAGACCTTCACGCCATTCATTTTAAACTTGTTTTTTTTACTATAAATGATCAACATGTTTAATTTTCTTTAAAAGAAGTGAAAAAGTGTGTATACATAGTCTTTAAGATTTGGATAGAGCTAAAAGACAAGGAAAACACGGACTCCAATGCAGTTTTTTTGTGTCTTTTAGATCTAATCGGATGTTGAAAAAGTGTGCACATCAGTATAAGATTTTTTGTGTGTGTGGCCCGACTCCTGAGCATATTAAGATGGTGGAGTAGTTGTTTGCCTTATAAAAATAAGAAACAATTGTCCATTTTGCAAATCCTGAAAAATTGTTTGTTTTGCGAAATCAGCTCGAATGGAGAATTGCCTTATTTATTTATTTTTGTGAAAAGAGAGAATTGCCTTATTAAAAGTAAGAAACTATTGTCCATTTTCCAAATCGTGAAATCTTTTTTGTTTGCGAAATCAGCATTTATATTCTCGAACTGAGAATCTTGTTGGCCGTTAAAAAGATGTTACTAAAATGAAATTGGTTTATGGTTGGAACACAACGGAAAACTTATTTAAGGTCGAGCACAGGTTTTTTAGTTTGGTTAGTGCCAAATTGATAAAAAAAACAATTCAGGAGCCCTTGTGAATTTTTCATTCCTAATCAATGACTCACTTCTCAACCAGAAATATAGAATGCATAGGAGAAACATCTTGCCCAAGGAAGATGACCGAAGATGGCTGCAGTCAAGAGATCAAATGCAAAGGAGTTATTATCCATATAAACCTATAATGGCATTCCCGCCATATCATTCTAATCACCTTGTCCCAACTGGTCCTGTCTGGGGAGCACCGAGCAATCACCCGGCTGCTGTCCAGATGTGGGGTCCGCCTGGATGTCCCCCATGGCAACAAGCAGAGAGTTGGCATTGGAAGCCTTATCCAGGGGTAATGTTTTCTATCTTGTTAAACTGTTATTATCACTCAAAGATGTGTTCACACTAGAACATATTTGTCATAAAGAAAGAATTGGACTAAATTTGAATGGCTGATATTTAGAATACTGTATTGTTTCAGATGCATGCAGATGCATGGGGCTGCCCTGTGATGCCTCCACCTCACGGTCCTCATTCCTCTTTCCCTCAGGTGAGTATATATAAAAATAATAAAAAGGCATATTTTAATTTGCAACCAAACAATACTTGTGTGGGTTTCTTAAAAGCATAATATTAATCTCGTCTTGGATTTATTCTTTTTGCAAAATGCAGAGTGAATCAGGGTTTCACAATTCAAGTGTGGTCGATAACAGCTATGCTATTCCACAGAATTCTGTTGACCTCCATCCGGTAATGCGACACCTTTTCTCATTCAATGTCATCACATTTAATGTTGGGAAATGAGTTGTTATTGCTAAAAAAATCGTGGTGATGATGTCCTGATCAATTTGAATAGTGGGATATGATGTTAAAAGTTGCACATCAAAATTACAATATCTATACATGTTTTGGACATGCAGGCGGAAGAGATCGTTGACAAGGTTGTCAAAGAGGCTATAAACAAGCCATGGCTACCCTTGCCATTGGGCCTTAAGCCTCCTTCATCTGACAGTGTGCTAGCTGAGCTCTCTAGGCAAGGCATCTCCACCATCCCTCACATCAACGGCTCTCATCCCTGCTGATTTGGCAGTGGCACCATTATCACCATGGCCAACAACAAATAAAATGACATGTCAAAAACCTGATTGGTAAGCAACATCCTCCTTTGTTGGTCTGGAGACCCCACTTGATACCAAACCAAAATGCCCATCTGGGTAAAATATCATCTAGTCCATCACCCACCACAGCGAAAAGGTCTACTTTCCAAACGAACAGCTGAGAAACATCCACGTATGTAAAGTTTACACCTCATGTAACCCATGAAAAGTTTGTGGTTGTAAATAGATCCTAACACTAAAAAAACAACAAATTGTTGTATCACGTCAGGGGTTACTGGGTGTAAAATGTTTTTTTGTGGTAAGCTTTTTATGAGGGGGTGGGCCTCTTGTATGGTTATGGTGGTGGTGGTGGTGGTGGTGGGATAATGTTTGTGATGCGATCTTGACACGGACATTGTGAATAAAGTTGACTGTGAACCTTTATTGATGCTCACTCACTTCTTGTTTATCTCTGCAGATTCTCGTGTAGCTGGCATTGTTCTTCCCTAATACCAAACTTATTGCCTCTGCCTATGGATTCCCATTAAACTTATAACTTAAAAATAGAAGCAATCATAATCTCTCCCATCAAGTTCTCTACATAATCTTCTCTCCTAGAGACTTGTGTTGTGTATGAAGTCAACATAGCTTAGCTTCTGTTCTTGCTAATATTGGCAGGGGGTTCCACAATTCTCTTCTCAAAGTAAAGCCCATTTCCTTGCATGACAATACAAGTGGACCATAAATTCACAGCTATCAATTCCTTGTTTGATTAATTAACGCACTATTAATTTGATTTGGTCAAATGTGACATTTTGGCCGTCTTTGACAGTATTAAATATTCTTGGTGGATTCCCAAAGTGGGAGTCGTTTACAGCGTTCGGTTTGATTTTGGACAAAACATATGGTATGATTTTATTAGATGATTTGTGATTGTTTTATCAAGAATTTTCTCTCCCTCTGACCCATCATTTCTTCGAGTGCAAAAAGACAAAAATTAAAAATAAACCACCTCTAATGGGGCTTATTGTGAAATCCATATACAAGAGATATAATCAACATTAGGTAATTTCTTTGAGTAAATTGTAGTTAAGTTACAAATATATCACGCACGTTGTTAATTATCAGAATTATGTTGAGAACGGAGACTTATATATCACTACAAGAAAATTGGAGTAAGGTAACAATCGTTTTTACACCATGCACATTAAAAATGTTATCAAATTTATAATTTAAGAACAATCACGTATTGCAAATTATTAAAGGTCAAGTTTTAACTTTTAACTAATGTTTTTAAAACAATTGAACTGGTAATCGAAAAATTTCAATGGTCACTGGTTCGACTGGTTGAATTGTTCCGAAAAAACCGATAAAACCGACTGACGTCAAAAATAATATTAATTATAAAAATATTTATAAAAATTATGATGAGTTGCACTGTTTATCTGTCAATATAATAATCTGTGATGCAAAACTTAGTAAAGATGGTGTATATCTAGATCCAACCTACCAGTTATGCAGAAAAGTGTTGGTTTTTAGAGTTCATGCGCAGCGGAAATCGTGTTCAGTAACAGGAAAAAAATTTATTTTTCATGAACAATAAAAATTGGATCCGTATTTTCTAGTATATTAATAACATAAATATTCAAAACTTAAATCGGAAATATACCTGTAGATCTGGATCTCTATAAATCATGATTCTTTGAACCACGATCTTCCTCGACTTATCTCCTCACCTCCAACGGCACGTGTGGGCGTGAAAATAATTACAAAGAACACTCTAATAATATGAATGATTCATGTACTCAGCACATGAGACGAATCCTAAGTGCTATTTCCTTTTGATTTTCTCAAAACCAAACTTAAGAAAAATAAAAGAAAACTCTTTTCCTTTATTTTCTTTTTCCAGCACACGTTTTTGTTTCTTCTTGTTGTTTTGTTCTTGTTCTATTTTATTTTGATCAAAATCTCAATCCCATAAAACAACAACCATTGCTCACGGTTTATGCTTTTTAAAAAGCATTTTGTTTTTGAAAATGATTTTATTTTTATCAAAACTATAGTCAAGCAAATCCATTTAAGGATTTAATTTTAATTTCAAAATAAAATCAAAATAAAATCCTTTAACATTTATCTCATAATTTATCAAAGATAATTCATTAAAATTAATTTTCAAAATTTCAACTTTTGAAATATTATCTTATTAAATTAAAATTTAATTAATCAAATTAATTAAATATTAATTTTCATAAATTAATAAATAGATACATTATCTATTGATAAATATATTATGACAACTTTTGTCATAATTTCAAACAAGAGTTATATTGAATCATTAGAGTGTAAAATAATTCATAATTATTTTATATAATTCACAACTATTTTTCTTCGCAATTATAATCGTTCGAACAGTGATAGAAGACGACGAGGGGACCGATGAACCTATAATTCTAAGCTCCAATAATTCCGTCGATTAATTATAAACTCTTTTATTATTCAAACGAAATCATTAATTCTGGAGTAACTCCACTAAATACCCAGAATTGCACTCTCAGAATTATAGAATTAATTACTCAAAGTATTCATCCATTGATATAGTCATTACATATGCAGTGATCCTCCATACCAAATTCGTAAAGGAGCTAGGTATAAAATATCTGTTAACCTCTTCAATTACATCTTTATCATTGACTTCCATTAGTTCTCAAGTGAACAATTAATTCATAACTTTTATGAATTTGCGCGCTAATCGTTCAGGTCCTGAACTAACAAACAAGAGAATCTTATGAACGAATTTCATTGTATCAGGTTAGCATTCCCGGCTATTCATTCAACTCATTCCCAAAATACAAGGTTTACGAAATGTAATAAATATAAAGCCATACCGAGTAAATTAAAGAATAAATTAATATGATATAGGAGTCTGCTAAATACAATGAATTGAGATCATCACATATATGACCATCATTATGATAAAATTGATGTTTGATTAATTAACGCACTATTAATTTGATTTGGTCAAATGTGACATTTTGGCCGTCTTTGACAGTATTAAATATTCTTGGTGGAATCCCAAAGTCGGAGTCGTTTACAGCGTTCGGTTTGATTTTGGTCAAAACATATGGTATGATTTTATTAGATGATTTGTGATTGTTTTATCAAGAATTTTCTCTCCCTCTGACCCATAATTTAAGAACAATCCCAGATTGCAAATTATTAAAGGTGAAGTTTTAACTTTTAACTAATGTTTTTAAAACTGGACCGGTAATTGAACTGGTAATCGAAAAAGTTCAATGGGTCACTGGTTCGACTGGTTGAATCGTTCCGAAAAAACCGATAGAACCGACTGACGTCATCAATAGTATTAATTATAAAAATATTTATAAAAATTATGATGAGTTGAACTGTTTATCTGTCAATATAGTAATCTGTGATGCAAAATGTTAGGTGTCCGTTGAGTTGCTCTTGTTACAGGTTTGTTGACAGGAAGAGAGTCTGGATCGGACTTGCGTGGCCTCTCTATATCGACTTATTTGGGTAATTCGAGGAACCCTAGGCCTCCACAACTCACGTTGATTTAATAATTCGCTGCTTTATTATTAAGAATAATCCCCTTTAAATAGAGAGATTTAAGAGTATCCATAAGTCTATTGGATATGCAATATCCTTATTAACAACTAATAATTATTCCTAAGTCTATTGGATATGCAATATCATTATTAACAACTAATAACTATTCCTAATCTAATAGTAATTCCTAATCTAATCTCATGTTAAAGCAGCAATAATGTGCAGGTATACCTGCACCTAACAACTTCCTTCCCCCTTGAAAATACCCTTGTCCTCAAGGGTGAAATAAGGATATCGAAGCTGAAATTCTTCACGAGATTCCCAAGTAGCATCGGCCGGTGAATAGTCCTGCCAATGGACCAAAATTTCATCTCTGCAAGAAGCTTTCCTTGCGTCCAGCATGACCAAGGGTATTGGAAGCACTGCCGTTTCGTTGGTCAAATACTCAGGCAAAGACGTTTCTATCATAGTGTTATCTCCCACCATACGCTTAAGCTTAGAGACATGAAAAACTGGGTGTAGCTTGGCAGATGTTGGTAGTAGTAATTTGTAAGCTAATGGTCTAATTCTTTCAACAACTTGAAATGGCCCAAAGAACTTTGCCGCGAGCTTATTGTTTCTTTTTTGGGCTGTTGTTGTTTGCCTGTATGGTTGGAGCTTAAGGTACACCCAATCGCCCACGTTGAATTGGCAATCGGTGTGTTTGGAGTCATAGATGAGTTTCATTCGATTTTGAGCCGCCTTCAGATTTTCACTGGCTTCTTGCAATGTCCTATCTCTTGTAAGAAGATAATGCTCCACTGAGTCCACCCGAGCTGTACCTGGAACATAAGATAAGAGATTTGAGGGTTTCCTTCCATAAACTAACTCAAATGATGTCATGCCCGTGGACTTGTTGTAGGCACTGTATTTTTGCATATAAGTCCCTATGATGAGTCTCATTTGGAGACACTACCTTTTAAGTCGAGGAAGTCGCGGGAAACGGACGTCGGAAGGGAATCGGTATTTTTGTTAGATTATATTCGCTTGTTTAGCTTCGGGTTCGCTTGTTGGACCTTCGTTTTAAAAACACACCCTTAGCCTAAACCCTATAAGACACACACCAAGCCCATCTCACCCAAGCGCAATCAAAAAATAATTAAAACATGTCACAAATTAAAATTAAAACAAATTAAATTGAAATTAAATTAAAATTAAAATCTAATTAAATTAAATTCCAAAATTAAAATAAATCACTTCCTAATTAAATAAATCACTCCCCTAATTTAAATAATTCCTTGCCTTAAATAATTAAAATTAAACACAAATTAAATTTACTTGATTTCTTTCCTTCCAAATAAACTCATGCAGAAACCCTAATACATTACTATATAAACAACAAACCCTAATGGTCTCCTTCTCTGCTCCCTCACTCAACACACACATACAATTCTCTCAACCAAAACCCTAATACCTTCCATCCAACCGACCAACAACTCCCTCACTCACACACGGCGTCACCATCTTCTCTCGACTCGGCAACCCTAATTCACCAACTGCTCACACCTCTAACAAAAGAACACACACAATCTTCTTTCTTCACAGCCCCTGCACCGCACCCTCCATTCAACGTCATCAGCCCTCACACCTCACTCTCGGCAACACAACCCTTCACTCAGCATAAACACCCATGCACGCACCTTCACCCTTGACCACTCTCTCGGCAAACCCTCACGCAAGCCATCAGCCCTCACGCAAGCCTTGTCACTTGCCCTTCATTACACGCATACACTCTCCCTTAGCCTTCACCCTTATTGCCCATGCCTTACTCCACGCCACCTGCACCCTCCACTCACTGCCTCACCCTCCTCACGCTTCACGCAATCCAACAAGCCACATTCAGCCCCTCATCGAAGACAACACACCACAAATTCCCCTCACAGTCTGCCATAAACCCTCACCGCTTTACCTAGCCACGCAACCCTCACCGCTTCACCTAGCCACGCAACCTTCACCAGTCCTTTAACGAAAGCCACATAACCACGCACACACCCACGCAAATCACACTGTCCTTGACTACTCTCCTTCCACAAAACAACAAACCCTAGCACACGGACCAATAACACCCCTTCAACTAGCCTGTCCCACATCGACCAAATTGCCAACATCACGCAAATCATCACTCAAACAGCACACACTCACATATCACCCACGCCATCATCACTCAAACAGCACACACTCACATTACACTCACGTAATCAGCAGCACACAACCACACCCTCACGCACAAAGTCATCGCACTACATCCCCCTAAGCCGAAATAAATAGCCAAATTAGACCTCTCATCAACTCACAAAAACAAACCCAGAACAGTCCTCGAATTAACCCAAAACAGTCCCAGAATTAACCCAAAACAGTCCCTAAATCACCCCAAAAATAGTGACCAGAAGATACAACAAAAACAACAGCGAAACAGAGTGAAAACAGCAGCCCAGACAGCGAAACAGCGAGGAAAAATGTTGGATTAGTGAACCAGAAAAGTTGCAGAGCATTCTCCCTTCCGACGGCCGTGTAACGCGCTTTCGTGAGACGACAAAATAGGTTAGACCTGAGGACACCCTTTTATTTATTATCTTTCGTTTATTTTATTTAGTTTGAATATTATCGCATGAGAGTCGTTTGAGGCATGATGTGATTGTTGGATGAGCGGAATATGTGTTCCCTTTTGTGGTATATAGGATGGAAACCCGGACGTAAATTTCGTAGCCGAATTCGAATGGACGGCAGTGCAGTTTGTACTCGGGATACAACGCCACGTACCACTTAAGAGACACGTATTTCGTCTCATCCAAACTTGTGTTTGAGCATGTTCTAGTTCGTAGGTTATTTATTTGTTATTAAAGCATGATTAGGTTGTTAGCATTTTATTTATCTTAAGCATGATTTAGTCGATAGAAATTTATTTCTTTATGCATAATTAGGTTGTTTGCACATTAGGGATTTAATTTATATTTATGCTTAGATTCTTATTTATTTTCCGCATTAGATAATTGAGCATGCTTTTGTGATGATTGTATGTTATTGCGTGTTTGCCGTTATGACAACTTACTTTGAAGTATGTGAACTTAGATATAGGTTCTCATTGTTATTATTATGCATGCGGACTTAGGTGTAGATTACCCTTGAGCATGAATGTTGAATAGATTTGGTTAGTTTATTACACAAATAATATCATCACAAGTGACATAAGTAAGGGACCATTCTGAACCCAATGGTTTGAGGTCTTCCCTTACGAGGGGTGAGTGCGGCCTTAAATCTTTGTCCCGGTTCACACCGGGTGGCGACTCCATGTTATTTCGTACTCCCAACTAGGCCGCGAGTCTAGAACGGCGTCGTCAGTTTCTTTGTCCTACAGTTTGGCGACTCCACTGGGGATAGAGAATTGGCCCCGAAATAATGTCTTGTAATGTTTGGATTTGTGCTTTAATTAACCGTGTCTACAGTGGGTTGAAGGGGTTTAGTTAAAGGCATTGTCAGCAATCCTTCTTCGACGAGAGCCTTTGTCTGCACTCCCGTAAACCCACATGTGAACTTTAGTCGTAGAACTAGTAGAAATTATTTTTTTTATGTTGATGTTTTAGACCGTCGTCATTTGGATCCGGTCGGACCTTTTGTCAAAAGATGTGAACTTGTTGGGCCATTTAAACTGGGACGAGTTCGTTTCCTCTGACAGTTGGGCCAAAAGCTTCTAAAATATCGATGGGCCATTTTATGTTTGGGCCTCTTATCATTTGAAGTTGTTTAGCCATGTTATCGCAAAGTGTAAACCTGTTGGGCCTTTTCAACTGGGACAAGTTTGCTCCGCGCAACAGTATAATTGAATACTTTAAAATGATAATGGGCCAACTAGTGTAAAAATTTTTAAATGAGTTTATATATGACATACATTGCACGTATCTCATGCATTCATGCATACACGCATCATGTTAACCCCGTGTCTTAAAAGCCACCATAGATATCCGTTGGGTTAGAGAAGAAAAAAAAGGTTTGTCAAGAGGAGTTTAGAAAACATGGATAGCGGGGAAAAGAAAATTGAGAAACAGAAAACCTTACGGCAAGGATAGAAAGACCATTGGGGGGGCCTTCAAAAAAAAGGAAAAAAAAAAGAAAAAAAAAAGAAAAAAAAAAGAGAAAAAGAAAAAAAGAAAGGTTGTTTAGTCCTTAATAGTTAGGCATAAGTCCGATGATGAAATCGTTTGTTTTAAGATGAAATCTTAGAAATGATAAAATCTTGATGTGCTTTTATCTGATGCTTTGAATTGTTGATCTATGCTAGACTCGTAAGCACTTCACTATAGGTTCTTAGCGATGAAAACCTGAGTAGTGGGCAATGTGACTAGTTGAAGAAATTGCGGGTCGATGAATGACCGTTTGCTTAGATGTCTATCCTGACTTGCTTGTGTTATGATGTGTGGTATGGTTGAAGAAAAAAAAAGTCTCTAAAGAAAAGAAATAAACTGTCTATAACCGATAAGCGTGAAGCTACCCATGGGCGAGTATTAGGACCACCATGAGGAGAAATGCTACCTTAAAGGGTAGGTGTGTTGAAAAAAAATGTAAAAAAAAAGAAACAAAATTGAAATTCAAAACGAAAAGAAAAAAAGAGAGACAAAGGAAAAGAAAAATGAAACCATGTCTTGTGATGTTTATGATTTGTGCTTTAGTTAACCGTGTCTCTAGTGGTCACACACCATAACTCGTTGGCACGTACCGTAAGGTATAAAAAAGGTACGCTCACGTGGTCGCTCGAACCCTTGAGTGGGGAGTCCTGGTTGTGGGCAATCCTTCACCAGCGAAAGCCTTTGTCTGCACTCCCATAAACCTGCATGAGAACCATAGTTGTATATCCTATAGAAGTTGCCCCTTTATGCTTTTGATAACCACATGCATATTATATCTCATATATCGCATGCATCTCATGCATAAACGCATCATGTTAACCCCGTTTCTTAAAAGGCATCATAGATATCCGTTGGGATAGAGAAGAAAAAAAGGTTTGTCTAGAAGAGTTTAGCAAACATGGATATCGGGGAAGAGGAAATCGAGAAACAGAAAACTTCACGGCAAGGATAGAAAGACCATTGGGGGGACCTTAAGAAAAAGGAAAAAAAAGAGAGAAAAGAAAAAGGAAAAAAAAAAACAGAAAAAAAAGAAAAAAAAATTTTGTTTGTTTTTAGTCCTTGATAGTTAGACATAAGTCCGATGATGAAATTGATTACTTTGGGGTGAAACCTTAGAAACGATAAACCCTTGACGTGCTTTTATCTGATAATTTGAGTAATTGATCTATGTTAGACTCGTAAACACTTGATTATAGTTCTTAGCAGTGAAAACCTGAGTAGTTGGACTGATGACTAGTTGAAAAAGATTGTAGGTCGGTGAATGACCGTTTACTTAGATGTCTATCTTGACTTGCTTGTGTTATGCTGTGTGGTATGATTGAAAATAAAAGAAAAAGTCTCTAAAGAAAATAAATAAACCGCCTATAACCGATAAGCGTGAAGCTACCCATGGGCGAGTATTAGGACCACCATGAGGAGAAATGCTACCTTAAAGGGTATGTGTGTTGAAAAAAAAATGTAATAAAAAAGAAAAAAAAATGAAGTTCAAAACGAAAAGAAAAAAAGAGACAAAGGAAAAGAAAAATGAAACCATACCACACTGAGCACGAAAAAATAATTGCAGAGCATAACTGAGACATGTAGGTTGGTTTGACCCATCGATCCCGATTTTTGAAGCGAAATCATTGAGTTAGCTTACTTAAGGATCAAGCTGTGAAAGAACATTTGCACACACACACTTTGAGTCTGGTTTAGATCATTTATTTAAAGACTTGGAGTTAAGTTGCATTGAGTGTTTTGAAGGTTCTCTGGTTTCATTACTGGGCATTCTTTGAGGACGATAATATGTATAATTATTGGGACTATTTCGTAGCATGTAATATAGTATGATGATATGGAAGGCCCTACCCAGTGGTTCATCTTGACCAAGTGCAAACAACAGAGAGCAGTAAGCTAAATCAAGACTGGGGGTGACCAGTCTACCACCTCGCGAATCAGGGACATAACGAGATATTGAGTCATGGGACTAAAGAAAATTGAGCAATCACCATAAGAGAATTGACAAAAAGAAGCTGTAAGCAGACCTAGGGGCGATCGAAGACATTTGAAGGCAAGAAGTGCCGAGGAGCACAAGGAAGACCTAACCCGACGGGATAGGAACATTCATGCATGCATACACGTAACACATTTTGCATCATTTTCTGTTTGTTTTATTTTTTGTTCACAGGTTTTGAAGAAGAAAAGAGAAAGCGGCAAAGAACAAGCTAATCAGAAATGGTGAAAAGCACAGTATCGGATTCGGGTAATAATCCCAGGGTTGAGGCCCATTTGAGTTTGAGTTTGGGTATGGCACTCTGGGGGCGAGGCCCACATTAGCATCAACATCAGTCTTGCCGGGTATGGCACTCTGGGGGCGAGGCCCACATTAGTTTCAGTATCAGTCTTGCCGGGTATGGCAATTTGGGGGCGAGGCCCACGTCATTATCAGTAGCAGCCTTGCCGGGTATGGCAATCTGGGAGCGAGGCCCACGTCATTATCAGTAGCTTGGGGACGAGTCCCAGGGTTGAGGCCCATATCAGTATCAGTCTGGGGGCGAGGCCCACCTCAGTACCAGTTTGGGGGGCAAAGCCCCACATCAGTATCAGTTTTGGGGCGAGGCCCACATCAGTTTGAGGGAAAGACCCACGTCAGCATCAATCTGGGGGCGAGGCCCACATTCAGCTCAGTTCGGGACTAAAGCCCATATTCAGTACAATTCAGGAATAAAGCCCACAGTCAGCTCAATTCGGGAATAAAGCCCACATTCAGTGCAATTCAGGAACAAATCCCATAGTCAGCTCAGATCGGGGATAAAACCCACATTCAGTACAATTCAGGAACAAAGCCCACAGTCAGCTCAATTTGGGAATAAAGCCCACATTCAGTGCAATTCAGGAACAAAGGCCACAGTCAGCTCATATCGGGGATAAAGCCCACATTTAGTACAATTCAGGAACAAAGCCCACAGGCAGCTCAGATCGGGGATAAAGCCCACATTCAGTACAGTTCAGGAACAAAACACACCGTCAGCTCAGATCGGGGATAAAGCCCACATTCAGTACAGTTCGGGGATAAAGCCCACATTCAACACAATCAGGAACAAAGCCCACATCCAGCACAGTCAGGGGAATAAAGCTCTATCTTAACACAGTTCGGGAACAAGGCCCAAGGGAATAAAGTTCTATCTTAACATAGCTCGGGAACAAAGCCTAAGGGAATAAAGCCCACTTTCAAAGCAGTTAGGGAACAAGGCCTAGGGGAATAAAGCTCTATCTTAACATAGTTCGGGAACAAGGCCCAAGGGAATAAAGCTCTATCTTAACACAGTTCGGGAGCAAGGCCCAAGGGAATAAAGCTCTATCTTAACACAGTTCGGGAACAAGACCAAGGGGAATAAAGCCATATCTTTACACAGTTCGGGAACAAAGTCTAGAGGAATAAAGCCCACTTTCAAAACAGCTCGGAAATAAAGCCCAGGGGAATAAAGCTATCTCTCAACGCAATTCGGGAACAAAGCCCAAAGGTCAAAGCATCTAAGGATAACAAGTAAATTAAGCAACCGCTGGCGAGCCAGGTAAGTAAAAAAATGCATGCATAACTTTGATAGAATTCTCATTGTCACACACTGCACAAGTCCCATCAAAGTAGGGGCGACTGTAGGCACTGCATTTTTGCATATAAGTCCCTATGATGAGTCTCATTTGGAGACACTACCTTTTAAGTCGAGGAAGTCGCGGGAAACAGACGTCGGAAGGGAATCGATATTTTTGTTAGATTATATTCGCTTGTTTAGCTTCGGGTTCGCTTGTTTGACCTCCGTTTTAAAACACACCCTTAGCCTAAACCCTATAAGACACACACCAAGCCCATCTCACCCAAGCCCAATCAAAAAATAATTAAAACATGTCACAAATTAAAATTAAAACCAATTAAATTGAAATTAAATTAAAATCTAATTAAATTAAATTCCAAAATTAAAATAAATCACTTCCTAATTAAATAAATCACTCCCCTAATTTAAATAATTCCTTGCCTTAGATAATTAAAATTAAACACAAATTAAATTTACTTGATTTCTTTCCTTCCAAATAAACCCAAGCAGAAACCCTAATACACTACTATATAAACAACAAACCCTAATGGTCTCCTTCTCTCCTCCCTCACTCAACACACGCATACAATTCTCTCAACCAAAACCCTAATACCTTCCATCCAACCGACCACCAACTCCCTCACTCACACAAGGCGTCACCATCTTCTCTCAACTCGATAACCCCAATTCACCAACTGCTCACGCCTCTAACAAAAGATCACACACAGTCTTCTTTCTTCACAGCCCCTGCACCCTCCATTCAACGTCATCAGCCCTCCCACCTCACTCTTGGCAACACAACCCTTCACTCAGCATAAACACCCATGCACACACCTTCACCCTTGACCACTCTCTCGGAAAACCCTCACGCAAGCCATCAGCCCTCACGCAAGCCTTGTCACTTGCCCTTCATTGCACGCATACACTCCCCCTTAGCCTTCACCCTTATTTCCCCTGCCTTACTCCACGCCACCTGCACCCTCCACTCACTGCCTCACCCTCCCCACGCTTCACGCAATCCAGCAAGCCAAATTCATCCCCTCATCGAAGACAACACACCAAAAATTTCCCTTACAGTCTGCCATAAACCCCACCGCTTTACCTAGCCACCAACCCTTACCGCTTCACCTAGCCACGCAACCCTCACCAATCTTTTAACGAAAGCCACCTAACCACGCACACACCCACGCAAATCACATTGGCCTTGACTACTCTCCTTCCACAAAACAACAAACCCTACACACACGGACCAATAACACCCCTTCAACTAGCCTGTCCCACATCGACCAAATTGCCAACATCACGCAAATCATCACTCAAACATCACACACTCACATATCACCCACGCCATCATCACTCAAACAGCACACACTCACATTACACTCACGTAATCAGCAGCACACAACCACACCCTCACGCACAAAGTCATCGCACTACATCCCCCTAAGCTGAAATAAATAGCCAAATCAGACCTCTCATCAACACACAAAAACAAACCCAGAACAATCCCCAAATTAACCCAAAACAGTCCCCGAATTAACCCAAAACAGTCCCTAAATCACCCCAAAAATAGTGACCATAAAATACAACAAAAACAGCAACGAAACAGAGTGAAAACAGCAGCCCAGACAGCGAAACAGCGAGGAAAAATGTTGGATTAGTGAACCAGAAAAGTTGCAGAGCATTCTCCCTTCCAACGGCCGTGTGTAACGCGCTTTTGTGAGACGATAAAAGAGGTTAGACCTGAGGATACCCTTTTATTTATTATCTTTCGTTTATTTCATTTAGTTTGAATATTATCGCATGAGAGTCGTTTGAGGCATGATGTGATTGTTGGATGAGTGGAATATGTGTTCCCTTTTGTGGTATATAGGATGGAAACCAGGACGTAAATTCCGTAGCCGAATTCGAATGGACGGTAGTGCGGTTTGTACTCGGGATACAACGCCACGTACCACTTAAGGGAGACATATTTCGTCTCATCCAAACTTGTGTTTGAGCATGTTGTAGTTCGTAGGTTATTTATTTGTTATTAAAGCATGATTAGGTTGTTAGCATGTTATTTATCTTAAGCATGATTTAGTCGATAGAAATTTATTTCTTTATGCATAATTAGGTTGTTTTCACATTAGGGATTTAATTTATATTTATGCTTAGATTCTTATTTATTTTCCGCATTAGATAATTGAGCATGCTTGTGTGATAATTGTATGTTATTGCGTGTTTGCCGTTATGAAAACTTACTTTGAAGTATGCGAACTTAGATATAAGTTCTCATTGTTATTATTATGCATGCGGACTTAGGCGTAGATTACCCTTGAGCATGAATGTTGAATAGATTCAGTTAGTTTATTGCATAAATCATATCATCACAAGTGACATAAGTAAGGGACCATTCCGAACCCAATGGTTTGAGGTCTTCCCTTGCGAGGGGTGAGTGCGGCCTTAAATCTTTGTCCCGGTTCACACCAGGTGGCGACTCCATGTTATTTCGTACTCCCAACTAGGCCGCGAGTCTAGAACATCGTCGTCAGTTTCTGTGTCCTATAGTCTGGCAACTCCACTGGGGATAAAGAATTGGACCCGAAATAATGTCTTGTAATGTTTGGATTTATGCTTTAATTAACCGTGTCTACAGTGGGTTGAAGGGGTTTAGTTAAAGGCATTGTCAGCAATCCTTCGTCGACAAGAGCCTTTGTCCGCACTTCCGTAAACCCACATGTGAACTTTAGTCGTAGAACTAGTAGAAATTATTTTTTTTATGTTGATGTTTTGGACCGTCGTCATTTGGATCCGGTCGGACCTTTTGTCAAAAGATGTGAACTTGTTGGGCCATTTTCTGGGACGAGTTCATGTCCTTTGACAGTTGGGCCAAAAGCTTCTAAAATATTGATGGGCCATTTTATGTTTGGGCCTCTTATCATTTGAAGTTGTTTAGCCATGTTATCGCACAGTGTAAACCTGTTGGGCCTTTTCAACTGGGACAAGTTTGCTCCGCGCAACAGTATAATTGAATACTTTAAAATGATAATGGGCCAACTAGTGTAAAATTTTTTAAATGAGTTTATATATGACATACATTGCATGTATCTCATGCATCCATGCATACACGCATCATGTTAACCCCGTGTCTTAAAAGCCATCATAGATATCCGTTGGGTTAGAGAAGAAAAAAAAAGGTTTGTCAAGAGGAGTTTAGCAAACATGGATAGCGGGGAAAAGGAAATTGAGAAACAGAAAACCTTACGGCAATGATAGAAATACCATTGGGGGGGCCTCCAAAAAAAAAGGAAAAAAAAAAAGAAAAAAAAGAAGAAAAAAAAAGAGAAAAATAAAAAAAGAAAGGTTGTTTAGTCCTTAATAGTTAGGCATAAGTCCGATGATGAAATCGTTTGCTTTAAGATGAAATCTTAGAAATGATAAACTCTTGATGTGCTTTTATCTGATGCTTTGAATTGTTGATCTATGTTAGACTCGTAAGCACTTCACTATAGGTTCTTAGCGATGAAAACCTGAGTAGTGGGCAATGTGACTAGTTGAAGAAATTGCGGGTCGATGAATGACCGTTTGCTTCGATGTCTATCCTGACTTGCTTGTGTTATGATGTGTGGTATGGTTGAAGAAAAAAAAAGTCTCTAAAGAAAAGAAATAAACCGCCTATAACCGATAAGCGTGAAGCTACCCATGGGCGAGTATTAGGACCACCATGAGGAGAAATGCTACCTTAAAGGGTAGGTGTGTTGAAAAAAAATGTAAAAAAAAAAAGAAAAAAAATGAAGTTCAAAACGAAAAGAAAAAAAGAGAGACAAAGGAAAAGAAAAATGAAACCATACCACATTGAGCACAAAAAAGTAATTGCAGAGCATAACTGAGACATGTAGGTTGGTTTGACCCATCGATCCCGATTTTTGAAGCGAAATCATTGAGTTAGCTTACTTAAGGATCAGGCTGTGAAAGAACATTTACACACACACACTTTGAGTCTGGCTTAGATCATTTATTTAAAGACTTGGATTTAAGTTGCATTGAGTATTTTGAAGGTTCTATGGTTTCATTACTGGGCATTCTTTGAGGACGATAATATGTATAATTATTGGGACTATTTCGTAGCATGTAATATAGTATGATGATATGGAAGGCCCCACCCAGTGGTTCATCTTGACCAAGTGCAAACAACAGAGAGCAGTAAGCTAAATCAAGACTGGGGGTGACCAGTCTACCACCTCGCGAATCAGGGACATAACGAGATATTGAGTCATGGGACTAAAGAAAATTGAGCAATCACCATAAGAGAATTGACAGAAAGAAGCTGTAAGCAGACCTAGAGGGCGATCGAAGACATTTGAAGGCAAGAAGTGCCGAGGAGCACAAGGAAGACCTAACCCGACGGGATATGAACATTCATGCATGCATACACGTAACACATTTTGCATCCTTTTGTGTTTGTTTTGTTTTTTGTTCACATGTTTTGAAGAAGAAAAGAGAAAGCGGCAAAGAACAAGCTAATCAGAAACGGTGAAAAGCACAGAATCAGATTCAGGTAATAATCCCAGGGTTGAGGCCCATTTGAGTTTGAGTTTTAGGTATGGCACTCTGGGGGCGAAGCCCACATTTGCATCAACATCAGTCTTGCCGGGTATGGCACTCTGGGGGCGAGGCCCACATTAGTTTCAGTATCAGTCTTGCCGGGTATGGCAATCTGGGGGCGAGGCCCACGGCATTATCAGTAGCAGCCTTGTCGGGTATGGGAATCTGGGGCGAGGCCCACGTCATTATCAGTAGCTTGGGGACGAGTCCTAGGGTTGAGGCCCATATCAGTATCAGTCTATGGGCGAGGCCCACCTCAGTACCAGTTTGGAGGGCGAGGCCCCACATCAGTATCAGTTTTGGGGCGAGGCCCACATCAGTTTGAGGGAAAGACCCACGTCAGCATCAATCTGGGGGCGAGGCCCACAGTCAGCTCAGTTCGGGACTAAAGCCCACATTCAGTACAATTCAGGAATAAAGCCCACAGTCAGCTCAATTCGGGAATAAAGCCCACATTCAGTGCAATTCAGGAACAAATCCCACAGTCAGCTCAGATCGGGGATAAATCCCACATTCAGTACAATTCAGGAACAAAGCCCACAGTCAGCTCAATTCAGGAATAAAGCCCACATTCAGTGCAATTCAGGAACAAAGGCCACAGTCAGCTCATATCGGGGATAAAGCCCACATTTAGTACAATTCAGGAACAAAGCCCACAGTCAGCTCAGATCGGGGATAAAGCCCACATTCAGTACAGTTCAGGAACAAAACCCACTGTCAGCTCAGATCGGGGATAAAGCCCACATTCAGTACAGTTCGGGAGATAAAGCCCACATTCAACACAATCAGGAACAAAGCCCACATCCAGCACAGTCAGGGGAATAAAGCTCTATCTTAACACAGTTCGGGAACAAGGCCCAATGGAATAAAGCTCTATCTTAACATAGCTCGGGAACAAAGCCTAAGGAATAAAGCCACTTTCAAAACATTTCGGGAACAAGGCCTAGGGGAATAAAGCTCTATCTTAACAAAGTTCGGGAACAAGGCCCAAGGGAATAAAGCTCTATCTTACACAGTTCGGGAGCAAGGCCCAAGAGAATAAAGCTCTATCTTAACACAGTTCGAGAACAAGGCCCAGGGGAATAAAGCCATATCTCTACACAGTTCGGGAACAAAGTCTAGAGGAATAAAGCCCACTTTCAAAACAGCTCGGGAATAAAGCCCAGGGGAATAAAGCTATCTCTCAACGCAATTCGGGAACAAAGCCCAAATGTCAAAGCATCTCAGGATAACAAGTAAGTTAAGCAACAACTGGGGAGCCAGGTAAATAAAAAAATGCATGCATAACTTTGATAGAATTGTCATTGTCACACACTGTACAAGTCCCATCAAAGTGGGGGCGACTGTAGGCACTGCATTTTTGAATCTAAGTCCCTATGATGAGTCTCATTTGGAGACACTACCTTTTAAGTCGAGGAAGTCGCGGGAAACGGACGTCGGAAGGGAATCGGTATTTTTGTTAGATTATATTCGCTTGTTTAGCTTCGGGTTCGCTTGTTTGACCTCCGTTTTAAAAACACACCCTTAGCCTAAACCCTATAAGACACACACCAAGCCCATCTCACCCAAGCCCAATCAAAAAATAATTAAAACATGTCACAAATTAAAATTAAAACCAATTAAATTGAAATTAAATTAAATTAAAATCTAATTAAATTAAATTCCAAAATTAAAATAAATCACTTCCTAATTAAATAAATCACTCCCCTAATTTAAATACTTCCTTGCCTTAAACAATTAAAATTAAACACAAATTAAATTTACTTGATTTCTTTCCTTCCAAATAAACCCATGCAGAAACCCTAATACACTACTATATAAACAACAAACCCTAATGGTCTCCTTCTCTCATCCCTCACTCAACACACGCATACAATTCTCTCAACCAAAACCCTAATACCATCCATCCAACCGACCAACAACTCCCTCACTCACACACAGCGTCACCATCTTCTCTCGACTCGGAAACCCTAATTCACCAACTGCCCACACCTCTAACAAAAGATCACACACAGTCTTCTTTCTTCACAGCCCCTGCACCCTCCATTCAACGTCATCAGCCCTCACACCTCACTCTCGGCAACACAACCCTTCACTCAGCATAAACACCCCTGCACTCACCTTCACCCTTGACCACTCTCTCGGCAAACCCTCACGCAAGCCATCAGCCCTCACGCAAGCCTTGTCACTTGCCCTTCATTGCACGCATACACTCCCTCTTAGCCTTCACCCTTATTGCCCCTGTCTTACTCCACGCCACCTGCACCCTCCACTCACTGCCTCACCCTCCTCACGCTTCACGCAATCCAGCAAGCCACATTCAGCCCCTCATCGAAGACAACACACCACAAATTCCCCTCACAGTCTGCCGTAAACCCTCACCGCTTTACCTAGCCACGCAACCCTCACCGCTTCACCTAGCCACGTAACCCTCACCAGTCCTTTAACGAAAGCCACCTAACCACGCACACACCCACGCAAATCACACTGGCCTTGACTACTCTCCTTCCACAAAACAACAAACCCTAGACACACGGACCAATAACACCCCTTCAACTAGCCTGTCCCACATCGACCAAATTGCCAACTTCACGCAAATCATCACTCAAACAGCACACACTCACATATCACCCACGCCATCATCACTCAAACAGCACACACTCACATTACACTCACGTAATCAGCAGCACACAACCACACCCTCACGCAAAAAGTCATCGCACTATATCCCCCTAAGCCGAAATAAATAGCCAAATCAGACCTCTCATTAACACACAAAAACAAACCCAGAACAGTCCCCGAATTTACCCAAAACAGTCCCCGAATTAACCCAAAACAGTCCTTAAATCACCCCAAAAATAGTGACCAGAAAATACAACAAAAACAGTAGCGAAAACAGCAGCCTAGACAGCGAAACAGCGAGGAAAAATGTTGGATTATTGAACCAGAAAAGTTGCAGAGCATTCTCCCTTCCGACGGCCGTGTAACGCGCTTTCGTGAGACGAAAAAAGAGGTTAGACTTGAGGACACCCTTTTATTTATTATCTTTCGTTTATTTTATTTAGTTTGAATATTATCGCATGAGAGTCGTTTGAGGCCTGATGTGATTGTTGGATGAGCGGAATATGTGTTTCCTTTTGTTGTATATAGGAAGGAAACCCAGACGTAAATTCCGTTGCCAAATCCGAATACACGGTAGTGCGGTTTGTACTCGGGATACAACGCCACGTACCACTTAAGAGACACGTATTTCGTCTAATCCAAACTTGTGTTTGCGCATATTGTAGTTCGTAGGTTATTTATTTGTTATTAAAACATGATTAGGTTGTTAGCATGTTATTTATCTTAAGCATGATTTAGTCGATAGAAATTTATTTCTCTATGCATAATTAGGTTGTTTTCACATTAGGGATTTAATTTATATTTATGCTTAGATTCTTATTTATTTTCCGCATTAGATAATTGAGCATGCTTGTGTGATGATTGTAATTTATTGCGTATTTGCCTTTATGACAACTTACTTTGAAGTATGCGAACTTAGATTATTATGCATGCGGACTTAGGCGTAGATTACCCTTGAGCATGAATGTTGAATAGATTCAGTTAGTTTATTGCACAAATTATATCATCACAAGTGACATAAGTAAGGGACCATTCTGAACCCAATGGTTTGAGGTCTTCCCTTGCGAGGGGTGAGTGAGGCCTTAAATCTTTGTCTCGGTTCACACTGGGTGGCGACTCCATGTTATTTCGTACTCCCAACTAGGCCGCGGGTCTAGAACAGCGTCGTCAGTTTCTGTGTCCTACACTTGTGTTGGCTGGTGTTATAGCAAAATTCCACCCAAGGCAGCCAAGTCCGCCATTCTTTCGGGTTGTTACTGGAGAAACAACGAAGATGCATCTCAAGGGTCCGATTAACAATTTCAGTTTGGCCGTCCGATTGGGGATGATATGTCGTGCTGAAATTGAATTTAGTTCCCCTTAACTGAAATAATTCCTTCAAAAAAATGCTTGTGAACACAGGATCTCGATCACAGACAATGGATTCAGGCAACTCATGAAATTTAAACACATGCTCAAGGAATTCTTGCGCCACCATTGCCGCTGTGTAGGGATGTCTGATAGGGATGAAATGAGCATACTTCGACAAACGATCGACCACAACAAATATAGTAGATTTCCCTTTTGAAATTGGAAATCCTTCAATAAAATCCATAGATATATCACTCCACACTTGCGTCGGAATTGGGAGTGGACTGAGTAAACCTGCGGGCCGTGTGAGAGAGACTTTATGCCGCTGACAGACCCCACATTCCCTAATGAATTATTGTACCAGCTCCCGCATTTTCTTCCAATAAAAAACTGACTTAATCCGGTGGAGTGTCTTGTGTATCCCTTCATGGGTGTTTTCATGGAACTCTCGAATGATAAGTTGGATCAAAGGTGATGTAACTTGCAAGAAAATTCTACCTTTAAAGAAGATAAATCCATCTCCTACTGTCCATGGCCCTACAGCTTCTCCTCTTCATTCATTCACGACAACCCATCTGCCACAGTGTTCTCCTTTCCCTTTTTGTACTCAACTTTGAAGTCATATCCCATGAGTTTTACTAACCATTTTTGTTGAGCAGTGGTTGTTATGGCTTGATCCCATAAGTATTGGAGACTTTTCTAGTCCGTTCGAATTGTGAAACGAGAACCCATGAGATACAGTCTCCATTTTTGGATGGCCTGGACTAATGCTAGCATCTCCTTCTCGTACGTTGAGAGGGATAAATTCTTTCTCTTTAGGGCTTGGTAGAGAAAGAGATAGGGCGATTTTTTTTGCGTTAGAATGGCCCCTAACCCCACACCAGACGCATCGCATTTAACTATGAAGGGGTGTGAGAAATCTGGTAAAGCCAAGACGGGGCCTGTTGTCATGGCCTTTTTTAGATCATCAAAGGTGTGTTATGCTGCTCGGGTCCAAGCAAAATAGTATTTCTTTAACATCTGTGTTAGAGGCTGAGCAATCACTCTGTAGTTTCCAATGAATTTTCGATAATATCCTGTTAGACCAAGGAACCCGCGCAACCCTTTTAGATTTCTTGGTTTCGGCCAAGCAACAATAGCTGATGTCTTCTCTGGATCCATAGCAACGCCCTCCCATGAAATTATGTGACCCAGATAACTAACCTAGATCTGCCCGAAACTGCACTTTTCCTTCTTGACAAATAGCTGATTTTGTTCGATTAATCAGAAAATGTTGGACAATTATGACCCATAGCGTCACTATTTGTACAGATCACGGTGTTGTTGTACAAATTAACTATGTGACAAAGGAGATTGCACTCTTATTATTTGTGATTAGATCACCTAGATATATAAATGATGAGAGGTCTCTATGATTTGTTCCTGGACGGAGAATGATATGAGACAATATCAGTCCACGAAGGATAAATCATTAAATATCCCTAGTCAGAGTATTATTGAGATTGGACATCGATAAATACGTAAAAGACTAGTATTACACTTGTGCACGTTGTGAGGGCACAACATCATAGTTCTCATATATTTGGGTATAAGATACTCATGCAAGTGTAATAGGAGGTTGTGTTTTACCGATGGTACGGGAAACAGCTTCGCTCTGGATAGACCCATGCGGAAATCTTCCAAGCAAGATACTGTTACCGAATAAACAACAAATGCGGGTTATTGCTGCAGCTGAGGCAGCAATAGAAGCCATTTGGGTCGATAATAAATCTAATTAGATTAGATATAGTTCTGTTAGCAACTGAGCTAGGCGTCAGCAGATGCTAAATAATTAATGGTCTCATCAACGATCCAAATAAATACTTCGATATTCATCTGATTCATTCGGATCATACATCGTGGCGATGTGATGATCGAATAAATCGCATCAGATGATAATCATGCAAATCCGCTGACGAAAACCTTTTCTCAGCAGTTTGAGCCAACCGTACATAGTTCGGGTGTTAAACACTCGAGTGACTGGCTATAGGCCAAGTGGGAGATTGTTGGACAATTATGACCCATAGCGTCACTATTTGTATAGATCATGGTGTTGTTGTACAAATTAACTATGTGACAAATGAGATTGCACTCTTATCATTTGTGATTAGATCACCTAGATATATAAATGATGAGAGGTCTCTATGATTTGTTCCTGGACGGAGAATGATATGAGACAGTATCAGTCCACGAAGGATAAATCATTAAATATCCCTAGTCGGAGTATTATCGAGATTGGACATCGATAAATACGTAAAAGACTAGTATTACACTTGTGCACGTTGTGAGGGCACAACAACATAGTTCTCATATATTTGGGTATAGGATACTCATGCAAGTGTAATAAGAGGTTGTGTTTTACCGATGGTACGAGAAACAGCTTCGCTCTGGATAGACCCCCGCGGAATCCCATTGGTAGTATGACTATGTGTCTATGGGAGTCTGCAATCAGGGTAGGTGTATTTGGTCTTAACCTGAGACCCATGGCCGAATCTTGGAGGAGCCAAAACCAGTAAAACCGAGCAGCTCACTGTCTCAACAAGCTACTGCCGAGCTTCATGGAGGAGGCCAATTCGTTTTGTTCTTCGTAGCACCATAACCGATCAATGTGAGTAATGTTTCCGCCATTCTCCTTTGTTGTATTCATGCGTTTTTCTTGCTTGATTTCATGATCTTGGGACCTAATCTAGAAACCAAAAGAAAACTGTCTCTACATGCTGCAGATGTGTCTCCCAGTCCGGGCTATATATCAATATGTCGTCAAAGAATACCGGCACAAATTTCCTGGTGACATCTTTGAACACCTCGTTCATGAGAGCTTGAAAAGTTACAGGAGCGTTTGTTAAGCCGAATGGCATAACCAAGAGCTTGTAATGTCCATGATAAGTTCGAAATGCCATTTTTCCCCATCTTCCGGGTGCATTCGAATCTGATGGTAACCAGACATGAGATCAAACTTTGTGAAATATTTAGCCCCATTCAACTCATCTAAAAGTTCATCAATAACAGGAATTGGAAACTTATCTTTGATTATGATCTCATTCAACGAACGATAATCCACACATAGTCTTCAAGAGCCATCGTGTTTTTTTACCAAAATAACCGGAGATGAGTATGGGCTGGTGCTATTTCGAATCATTCCTGCTGTTAAGAGATTGTCTACAATCTTCTCTATTTCATTCTTTTGGCAATGTGGATATCGATAAGGTTTCACATTAACATGCCATTTATCTTGCATCAAGAGTATCCGATGGTCCTGATACTGCTTAGGGGGCAACCTTGTTGGTTCCTTGAAGATGTCCTGGAATAGGTCCAGAATTTGCTGCAGTTTCGGATTAGTCATTGTTGTATCCCCTTGGTCCGCTCCAAAACAGATGGCATACAACTGCAATATGTATGCCCTTTTCTGTTTTCTAAGTTCATTCTCTACTTGTTGACCATTGCTAAAATAATTATTTGGCCCCTTCAACCCTTGTAACACAATCTCTTTATCTCTCATTGAAAACCTCATGTACAGTTCCTTGAAGTCCCACATTATGGGTCCCAAAGTCTATAGCCATTGTGTACCTAAAACTGCACTGTACCTTTCAATTGGCAACAATAGAAAATCTATTGAAAATTCCCATCCCTGAACAATGATTATCACCTCAAAACAACTTCCTTCTCCTTGTAATCTGTTGCCGTTGGCCACTGCCACTTCAAATGGATCTCGTTTGTTCACATCCAACCTGAGTTGTCTTGCAACTTGAGTGTTTAAGAAATTATGACTGCTACCTGAATCCACTAGTATTGTGATTTCCTGACCTGTTACTTTTCCATTGAATCGCATGGTTTTAGAAACTGGAGTCCTTGAAATCGCATGAATACTGATTTCTGGTTCTAGCGACTCACTGTTTACACTGTCGGTGTTGTGGTAGGGTCCTTCGCTGTCAGTTTCTTCATTAAAATAAATCCCTTCTATCAAAAACAACTTTTTACAACGATGTCCCGGAGCAAACTTCTCATCGCAATTGAAACATAGACTTTTTTCATGTCTTTCCCTCATCTCAGCGGGGTTTACTCTTTTGATAGTAGGTGTTCTTGGTTTGACATAAATTGGTGAGGAGGCTAGTTGATTGCTTATATTATTGGTTTGCCTGCGATTTTCCATTGTTAAGGTTTTCTTCAATCTCAAGTTGCACTCTTCATACAACCTGGTTGCACCAACTGCTGCACTTAGGGTGGCTGGGCTGGTTACCTGTACTTCTGTCTGAATATGGTCCTTCAACCCACTAATAAAACACCCAATTTGTTGTTCCTCTGTCAAGCTTCCAACTTTACTCAAAAGCTTACTAAATTCGAGGTAATATTCCCTTACTTCCCCTTCTTTGGCTTAGCTTTGTCAAGTCCTTAAAAAGTTTTGGAATGTGGTTGGTCCATAACATAAGTGCAGTTTCTGTTTTAATTTATCCCAACTGAGTGTTGCGGTTCTTCCATTCAATTGTTGTTACCACATTTGCACATCTCCATCCAGATGGTACGCATCTAATGACACTTTATCACCTTCTTCCGTTTTTTGAAACTCAAAAAATTGCTCAACTCGACAAATCCATGAGGTGGGATCGTCCTGTCCATCATATCGTGGAAAGTCCAATTTGGTCATTGTTGAACTGGTACACGCTGTGACATTGGTCATTGACTCAGATCGTCCCTTTTTACCCATGTGTGCTGATGTCGAATCTTCTTCATTCCCCCACTGCCTCGTTTGGAAAAGCCTTCAAACTGGGAAGTCATTGTGGTCATTGCTTGCGTCATTTTCTCCAGTGTTTGTTGCGTTCTTTCTTCACTTGCTTGTATCGCTTCATTAAGGGACACTATTTGGTGTTCCATTCGGTCGAGGCGTTGGTCGGACATGTATGGCTCTGATGACAAGTTGTTAGGTGTCCGTTGAGTTGCTATTGTTACAGGTTTGTTGGCAGGAAGAGAGCCTGGATCAGACTTGCGCGGCCTCCCTATAGCAACTTATTTGGGTAATTCGAGGAACCCTAGGCCTTCACAACTCACGTTGATTTAATAATTTGCTGCTTTATTATTAAGAATAATCTCATATAAATAGAGAATTTAAGAGTATCTCTAAGTCTATTGGATATGCAATATCCTTATTAACAACTAATAATTATTCATAACTCTATTGGATATGCAATATCCTTATTAACAACTAATAACTATTCCTAATCTAATAGTAATCCCTAATCTAATCCACTGTTAAAGCAGCAATAATATGCATGTATACTTGCACCTAACACAAAACTTAGTAAAGATAGTGTATATCTAGATCCAACCTACCAGTTATGCAGAGAATGAGCCCTCTAAGGGAAATCTAACCTTTTTTACCGATATCTCTAAAGTACTTGATGATATAAAGTGGAGAAACAACATAAACGACCTTTGGAGAAGAAAATGAAGGAGATTGAAGAGATGAGAGAGTTGGAGAAAAAAGTTGAGGAATTGCATAGTAAAGCAGAGGAGGATGATGATGTGCTGGCTTTGGTTATGATTGTGGTTGTGAGCCTTGGTGTTGTCGGAGGAGAAGGAGGAGTCGTCGGACGAGGTGAGTGGGAGTCTGTCGGAGAAGAATAGGGATGAAGCAAAAAAAATCAGGTTCAACCAGTTCACCGGTTTAGAACTGGTTCACCAGGTTTGACCGGTTGTCAACGGTTTTTTACTATCCAAATTTATATGTATTGTCGAACTGGATACGAGACCGATTCCCGGTTCGACCGGTAGAAAAGATTGGTCCAGTCCGGTCCGGTTTTAAAAATCATGCTTTTAACAACACATAGTGTGATTCTTATGTAACAACTTACCACACTGACATATCATTTTATTGGGATTTGGGAGCATGTAATGATCGAACTTTTGCATGCATGTTGTCATAAACTGCTATTAATAATATTTACATGCGTGTTGTTGAAATGATTATATAAATAACAATGTTCATAAAAAGTGTGTCGTTAAAAACTGAATTGAGATTTAATTTTCCAAAATAAAAAACACATCAAGGCATTATTGTGTATGTATATACGTTGCTGGCCTGGAAGGAGTGGCATCAGGCCTGATCGAGTTCGGGCCAGCCGGGTTTTTGAAAATATTTATTTTTAATAAAATATTTATTTTTTTGAATTTTTTAATAATTAAAAATGAAAATGTCAATGATTTTAGTGTTTTTTTTACATTGAATCTTAAAAATTTAGTTATAAATATATGTATTTAAAATTAAAAATTAATTTGTATAATTAAAAAAATATATTTTTACTCATACAAATAGGAATCGGACCGGACTCGGACTTCTTTTGCCTAAGCCCGGCTCGATTCGGGCCTTAAAATTTTATCCTTGGGCCGAACCGATCTCGGACTTTTCTACCATCCCTAATTAGTAGGTGATTTGCAATTCCATTTTTTGGAGCTATCTATCTATGCAAGTGTAACATCCCGTCTAAGTCAAGATGCTACCGGCAGGAGACTGGGAAAGTCCATCTCCATGAGCCTCAGACCTACAGAAAAATAGACATGGTGTTTCTTAAACTTATGCAATCTACAATGTAAATGCGGGAACTTTAATGCAAATGCAGAATGAGGAACTTACTGAAATCAATATAAGGCACCGTGCTCGAAATTGTACACACTAATAAGACATTACAAATTCACTTACAAACTTAAGTGCACAGCACATCAAATACACACATATACAATACTGAAACTTCTTCTTATATATACTCATGACATAACTAGGACCTAGGGTGGCTGATTGCAACTCGGATAATATGGCCCCTCGAGCATGATATCCAAAACCGAAATGGCTGACCGATCAGGTTGTCATCCTACACAACTAACAAACTGATTTAGTGTGAGGTAAAATCTCGGTAAATAACCATGCTCGTACCAGACATGACAAAAACATACAAGTTAAGCATAAAAAAACATATATCAACAAAACATATATGAGTTATCATATTATTATTACTAATTCAGAACCTTAACCCAAACTGTTTTTATCCTCATTCTAATAATCCTTCAAACTTCAAGTTATCCTTTACACACAGATCATACGTATTTGATATCCGAAGACTTATTTGTAGTTTACACAAATCCAAAAATATTTCAAATATCAAAGTTTTCTTATATACATCCAATCATTTATCAAATCCACATCATACATACATACATTTTTATGAATTCAAAGAACATAACCTATTTTGAATCTTAGATCTTATACCGCCAATCTCTTACATCATCAAAATGGAAAACGGAAAACAGAAAACAATCGCATTCTAAAAACTATTTTAAAAATACTTAATAAAAAATCATTTGTGTTGTAAGCAAAAATCAAATTCAAAAACCATATTCCTTGTAAATTTGTAGCAAGCGTTCATGGACAACTTAACTGGACGAAATATAACAAGCGTCCAATGTCCGAGTGGCGTGTACATACCAGACAATAAATGAAATAGGGTCATGTCGACAGAAGGTAGCGAGTCGATCCACTGCAATTGGACATAACCTTATACAAGTACCACAGTGGATTCAAAAACCATAAACCATAAAAATATAGTACAAATGTCGCGGCGCAAATATCATATCATAGCATAAATAAAATCAATCGTATCTTATTCCAAACATAATTCATTTGAAAACAATCTTTCCAAAACACTAAGTATGTCTTAGTCAAAGACAATTCTTTTTGAAAACGTAAGCGAAATTCGAATATATATCATTCTAAATAGTTCTCTAGAAAGCAAACTTTTCAAAACACTTATCAAGCGTCCACTATCCTAGTATATGAACAAGACCATGTCGACATAGAGTAGTGGGCCAGTCATTTTCTGATGGTCACGACCCCATAACAAGTGCCACGAAGGTTTTAAAAACTAAAATTGTCATCAAGATCTGTGACGGAAACATATCATCAAGTGCCTCGGTGGAAACATATAAAAGATCATAAAATAAAAAAACATGCATCAAGCGTCGAGAAAAAAACATAAAATCATCATATGCAGTCAAAACAAGTTATCTAAAATCTTTTCTCAAAACAGTTTCAAAATCATAATTCAAAGTATTATAATATCAAAATATAAAAACAACATATCATAAATAACGAAATCAGATGTGTCCACTCATATATCAAATTTATCAAGCATCAACAAATGACTCGTAAATTGAGATACAATAATATCATATCAATAACATACTTCTAACTATATATATAATAACATAAGTTTTATGTATCGTTGTACGAAAACACCTAAACCCGTGGCTATAATCAACCCAAACCTGTGATGGCTTAGTCAACTTAAACTATACATATTTCTATATAGGTACGTGCACACACACACACATATTTCTCTAATCTCCTCATATATCAAAACTTCTCAAGAAGGTTAAAAACAACATATCTCGACCATTGTCTCAAAATCACATCTTAACTACCTTTGTCTTATCATAAATGTCTCGAATATCTAAAGACATCTCGTATTCCATTTCCTTCAGATGACATCAGATCCTCTGATCTCCATCTATGAGATCAAATACCCATAACTATGCTTAAACTTTAAACTCACGACCCGACATTTCAAAGATATCACATGCATATACACTCATAAAACTTATTATCACAAAACCCATCAAATCCAACAACCAATAACAATTAACTCATAATCGAGTAAACAACGAAGTTATATAGTTCACGTTGTTCTAAAAATGGTTATATTTGTACCCACCCCCTCCCCCATATATATATATATATATATATATATATTCACATATATACACATATATGCACACATAATTATTACAATAGCTATCTAGAACAAAAATCAACATAAACACACACCATTAAGTTTTATCATGAAGTATTAACTCAAGCTTGAATCGTCAAGTTAAAAAATTCGTCATTTCCCTCAACACCTTTCGGCCAAGGCTTAACTTTTCAAACAACTCCAGCATCACTTGTATTATAACAATCAAAATCATAGTTTATTATTACACATAATGACTTAAACACATCAAAGTCATGCAAATCAAGCTTCCATCACCCCTTCTCAAATTTGGCCATAATCTTTCCAAGAGGCATTTCAATTCTTTATCAAATACATCACTAGAAAACTTTACACTAAACTTTATTATCATGTTCATGTCATCAATAACCATAAAACAAGCTTTCTTTTTCACCTTAAAATTTGGTCAAGATGATTCATCAACAAACTTGAGGGTATTCAAGCAAATCAAAGGCATAAACCGTACATATCATCACATATTGCATAAAAACATACATAGAGTGAGTGAATCACATAAAACACGACATTTCAAATCACCCGTAAGCTACCAACATTTTGAATTTAGACATAATATTTCATGCTTGAAAAATCTCAAAATAATTAAAGGAATAGAGAGAATGGACTTACCAAGCTTAAGAAGCAACATGAGGAAGCCAAAAATGCCACCAATTTACAAGATGATGATGATGTAAGAAGAGAAACTTTCTCAAGTGTACAAAATGGGGAAAATTCGAGAGAATGGAGAAGAAAATGAATAGTACTTGTTTATGTAGAAAGGGGTTGATTTTTTATGAATAAAATAACAATATAAATTAAGCACATGTCACAAATCTAAATGAATCTCGAAATGTTATAGTATCAGAAGAAAAACATGTATTTTTGACTTCGTTTTGAGTGGTATTTGGGAACATATTCAACATAAAAGTTGTAGATTATTGTCTAAGCTTTCTGAAGGTATTAAGATCACTAAAATCGGACGTCAGTAGCTGAAGTTATGGCCAAAATACTAAAGACTGTCGGGTTCGCGATAGAAAAATAATCGCGTACTAGATCTGCAAATAATTGGTCGGGTTTTCAAGAATTAATTTCACGAATACTAATGCATTCATGCATGATTTCATTATACTTAATATGTCTCGCGTGTCAAAAATATTTACCGGGATTACATCGGGATAGCCAAGGTGTTACAACAAGATATTGATCTTTCACTTTCTTTGTCCCGGCACAAGAGAAAATAACTAATTAGAACAAGCAAATAAGTGTATTAAATCAAGCAAATTATCTTTAATCTCAATGCAATATGCAATCAAGTGCAAACAACAACTATAAATCACAATTTTCATATCCAAATATCAAAAATAAACCACTACAAATATAAAATAAGCTATTTTAACACATAAATACCAATATAATATGCAATCAAGTGGAAACAATAACTTCAAATGATCATTTCAACTCCATATCTCAAAAACTAACAACTATACATATTTTTAACACATAAACCTTTATATAATATGTAATATAGTGTAAATAACAATTCCAAAATCACATATTTTTAACTTCACATCTCAAAAACACAACCACTAGAAATGTAAACTGTTAGGGTTGGTGCTCGGAGTGCCAATCTGGATCGTATTTATGCCCGATTCATGAATACGAACAATTCATTTTTCCATAATATTACTTATTTAATGGTAGCACCTCTTGTCTTTTATATACATATTCAATCTAATTATAATTAGATATCTAATTATGATTATATTGAAACTAAATCTGATTTAGTGATACATGTATATTAGACAAAGACCCTAGGATTTACAATATAGTGCGTAGTTACAATGTAGTTTATAATTGACATTGGGAAGCGTCACTATAAGTTGTATATCCTTAAATAAAGTTCATGGTCAAGATTTACTAACACGGGTCGATTAGTAAAATCCGCTGAGACCAGTATATGTCGTATATCGTGACTTGGTCTGATGATTTATCCCAATGAATCATGAGTCTCGGGAGACTCGTATAGACATATAGGTGTTTATTTGATAAACACTGAACGACTCACTGAAGATTTCCTAATAGATGGTACACCAACGTCAATATGAATCTTCTCGAGTTGAGCGAGCATAGTTGTCATTCGACTTGAGATACCACATTGGATATATGAGTTATCCTCCACACTTTGATGGAAGTCACGTCACCGATCTATTTAGATCAGACCTCCGCATGTTCGTTGGGTGTGGACTGATGCTCATGATATCCAGTGCGTATCAAGATAGAATCTGTCAGTCCTATGTACAGGGTATAGGTTTCCTACACGTGTTTGCGATCTAGTAAACCATGGTCGTGGTATAACTTTGGAAGCGAGTTTCGAGTGTTATTTAGAGATCATAAATTTAAAAGTCGACTATATTATACCATAAGGATTTGACTTTCTTATTTATATCCCAGATATAATATGGATAGCCTGTGACGGGGGGATTATACGTATGCAATGACCTCGCCTTGCATAGTTTAACGAGATTATTTGTGGTCGTCATAATTCATGAGTGGGTGAATTATGGACACAAAATTGGATTTCGTGACGGATAAACCTAAACTTAGAGAGTCCCACAATATGAAATGTACTCGTTGAGCACTTGGACAACGTGTTATGAATAATATAGATTATTCATAACACTTCACCGGATTAAATGAGTTAATTCGAATCGTTTGATTGGTTAAACGAAAATACATGCATTAGAGGCATTTCGGTCATTTGATAATTAATGTGTATTTGTATTTGATACAAAATTTGATTTGATACATATTAATTAATTTTCAAATGAGATTTTGATACATGCCATTAATATATGTATTTGTTATTTAATGTAAATAAAAATACATATATAATAATAATCGCATTAATTAATTATTTAGGTATTTAAATGTTAAATATCTAAATAATTAAATTATTTAAATATTACATAAATATTATGCAATATGTTTGATTATTATTGGTTACATGTGGCATGATTTTATTAAGCTTAAAGTTTACAAATTGGATTTGTCAACTTAAGGCTTATTATTATTTAATTTGATTAAAAATGAGTAAATAACCAAAATGTCCTTATTCCTACCCCTAAAGTCGGTTTGGCTCACTATTTAAAGTTTGAAAATTTTATTTTCTTGAACAATAAGAAGCCATGGCCGAAATCCAACTCCATGAAAGCACCCAAAAATTTCTTGAAGAGTCAAGGAAGAAAATGAAGAAATTCAAGAAAAAAGTTTAAGGAAATTACAAGATTTGGAGGTAATCTTCAATAATCTTAAACTTAGAAAGCTTGTTTATTGTTCTCGAATATCTAGAATAGTTCTAGGGTTTCTTCATTTCTTATATTTTGGGGCTTTTTGATTTGGAGGATGGATTTAAAGGCTATATTCATGTGTGAAGTTGGATTGGATAATATTATTGTAATATTAGTTCAATTTTATCATTTGATGAATTATTGCCATTCTAGAGTGTTATGACCACTCTTGTAACTCCTAGAATTGTTCTTGAGTTCTTCATAGGTGGTGGCTTTGGTTGGTGTTAATGTTGATATGATTAATGTTGAGAAAATTGGATTTAAAGCATGAAAAATGATATTTTTGGTTACCAAATCAGATCTTGATTTTATGTGATTTTGGTGATGAAAATTATGTTGTATAAATGTATTGGATGTGTTTGGGGCATTGGAACAATTGCCGAAAATTATTTCAGAGTTGAAATATGCGAAAACAGCGTTACCGGGTGCCTTTGAGCCAACCAGATGACAGCTGCCCAAACAATGAATTGGTCACTGTTTGGGCAGCACATGAACTGCCCTAGTACTGTTGGGGCTGACTTGGGCATCCCTCATGTGCATTAGGTGGTCGGTTCGGTCAGAAACTCATTTTATGCCATTTTGCGGAAAAAACGTTTTCTTAAAAGTTTTGCGATGTTTCTTAACTATTTATGTCGTTATTTGATATCGAATAAATATATTTAGGTAAAATATGAATGAATTATTCATATTGGATATTGAATAATTTATTCGGTAATTTAAGAAGTTTTAAAATTACGATTTCACCCGAACCGCGAGCTTCTGATGCACCCGCGCCAAAACCCCAACAAAAATGGTATCAGAGCAGGTCTGATCCTTCATCCATTACATTTTTCATGCTTGATATATGATATATAATCAAATTTTGATGTTTGCACATGCATGTAATTTAGATATTTCTTGACTTTTCGGTTCTACGCTAATGGGAAATGTAATGGGAATTTAATGGTTAAGTTAAGTTATGTTTTATAACGTAGAATTGAACTGTTTAGAAATTGATCTAGATTAAATTCTGCATTTGATGTAGATCAATTCTTTCTTGAGGAACATCCCCGCTTAAATAAGGCAGTAAAGTGACATGTATTGGATGCATGTTTCTTGGTCCGTTTTGTCAATACGGTTTATGGGTATCTTTCTATGGCTGCATCCGAGAAAGTGCCAAAGCAGTGAGGGTGTAGTTGATAGAATTTTATCGATGCCGGATGTATATTTGATTCTAGACAAATTCAAGTGAAAATGGAAATCCTGAACGTGCCAAAGCTGTCAGGACTACATCGGTAGCTTGAGTTTGTCATTGGCAAGTGAAGCCTTGCTACGCCTCCTTATGAACGTGCCAAAACTGTCATAACGAGAAATGGTCAGGACCAAAATCAGGAGTCACAGTGAGTGTGATTGACAATGAGTTATCTACCTAATGAATATATGTAGGCGAGATCGTGCCAAAGCTGTGAGTCGAAATATATTCATGGGGTCCACTTCTCACTATGGAATTCGATTTAATTATTGAATTCCCATTTTCCATTGGGGATTACGGTATTATGTAAAGTAGTGGGAGACACTGCTGGGTTAAAAATCCATAACTAAGGCAGTGCGTAATATTATGAAAATTATTGCTTGTGTTTTCCTTTATTCTATATTGTTAATCGAATTAAACTTCTAATCCAATGCATGCTTATTATTTGAATATATTTTCTGACTTCATTTATGGTTGTGTATATCTATAATAGGTTCTAGAATGTTAGTAGAGTTGTATATTGTTAGATTAGTCAAAACCATCAGGAATTGTTGTTCCGATTTTCTTGAAAATCTAGATGGTTAGTGACTTAGTTCCTAAGTCACGATAAATAATCTAAATAGATATCTGTTTTAGGATATAGTTGTCTAGAGAGAATAGTTTCTTGTGAGGTAAGAATTGACGTGAATTAGTTCATATCTCGAGATTCTTAACTGGCATTAAGAAAACTCCATTAGGTATTTGTTTATCTTATAATGAAATTTCTCGCTTTAGTGACTTTTAGAAGTCACGTGATGACACAAGTTTGCTAATCAATTGTTGTGAATAATTGAAGGCAAATAATAGAGCTTAAGAAATTAGATGTGTATAGTTGTGTGTTGAGAATATCGATTCTCACAATACGACAACTATAGGTATTGGATATCAGATATCCCGTCTAGTTATTTAAAATATTGTTTAATGATTATTTTTTGATATTTGATATCAGAACTTGCGACTATTGGATAGTTACTTGTTCTTTATAAAAAATTGTTACATATTTTAATATGACTAGTAGTGCATAGATGAAGAGATAAACATTAAGAAAATATTCGGTTAACTAAATAACTTAGAACAGTGCTTTATGAGATTTTATCACATAAGCATTAGATGCTTATTCCTTATGGTAAATGATTGTCTGATATGAGATCAGACCATATATCCTTATCCATTTAATTAATATTGTATTCAGGATATGATTAAATTTCATTTAACCAATGATCGTCATTGGACCACAGATTTATTAAACTAATATATTGGATGTATGTAGTTTAATGAATTAGAAATTACCTTGGATAGTTTTCTTTACTTCGTAACTTAGTTAATGAGTTGTCATGACTTATTTGCGTGTTTTTAAAATAATATATATTGAACTTCTTGAATGGTTCGAGAACTTTCAATATATTTTTGATGAAACGCGGATAGAATATTTTGAATGGTTTAAAGATATTCTATTTGAAGTGTTGAAAACTATATCTTTAAAATTCATCTTAAGTCTTTGAATTGTTCAAAGTTGTTTGATATGATCAAACATATGAATTTATGGCAATTAGTTCTAAGATTATTCAATGAATTTGATTCTTACTCAATATGATTCTTCTACGATTCCATCGTGATGGAGTAGGTTAGTGGGAGAAATCGAATCTTATATGATCTGATTCGTTTGATATTGAGTGTTACCGATTTAGTTTTCAATACTCTTGGAGATATGCTCTAGTAACACTAATTCATCTTTTTAATTAAGGTTCTATTAGTTTCTACAATTACATATATGATATGTATAAGTAGAAAATTCGAATCTTAAAAGGTTTGAGATTTGAATCTTTCTTTTGTATAATAGTTATATAATTGAAAGTATTTGCGCCTAAGAGGTACAAATAAAAGTTTATCATTTATTTTATTTAATAGAATACTGTATTCTATTTAATATACTATCTTTTCTACGATCCCGAGTAATAAACTTATTTTATTAATTAGTGTGTAACATATGATGTTGACCATTGTAGAAAAGACTTGACTAATTGAAGTCAAATGTGAGAATGATAAATTATAAATGGAACCACATAATTAATAAGATGAAAAGACCCTTAGACATCTTCCGTGTAATTTCATTAGGATGTCAGAATCATTTACAAAGTATTTGATACTTAATGGTTCTGTTGTTTTCTTATTGAAGAAAATTATTCTATAACTTATAGTAGGAGCGATATTTGATATCGATCTCAGAAGTTAGCATTGAATCATAGATTTAAGGTTGTTCGTAGCTTACTAAGATCAAGTTTTGAACTTGATTAAGCTTTCGTTATGAATCGTTCATAAAATGTGTAAATTATTTGCGCAGTAAAAGCAAAGTGAGCTGTTTAAAGGTTTGACCTTTATAGTATGACAGTGAGAAAGATTATACTCAGCAATCTATTGTAGATCCTGAGAAAACTTGTCTCTAGTCGCACTAATTGAACAATTAAAGATCTGTTGGTTAATGTTGATATTAAACTATGTATTTTGGCTAAAGAATGCAAATTGACGTTCCTGAATGGTTTCTTCGAATAAGAGATCCATTGTGATTTCTTTGTTTGAAGAGTTCATTCTACAATGGCCCTGGAGTTTGTATTCTGCTAAGATCACAGTTTGATATACTAGCTTATAGAGCCTATTGTAGACTCAGATAAGCTTTCCGGAAATATGTGTTCTCTAACTTTGATAACAGTCATATTGTCTGATTTTATCAAAGTATAGAGGATACAAAAGTGATAATAGGGTTAGTGGAAGGGTACAGATTTTTTTCTAGTATTGTTTATCCTAACGACATTATCATTATTAATGTAATAATGAGAAGTTTGTGAGGTACAAGTTTTACCTAAGTCTTATTTTCTCCGTGAAAGCAGTGGGAGTAGTCTATGTTATATTTGGTATAAAGTTTTATATACGATATAAAACAAGAGACTTGTGAGATACTCCCATTAGTCGTGCATTAGATATGATCTAATAAAGGATACAACAAGACTATATGTGTGTCAGTTAGTATAACTGTTTGACAGTTGGTATATCTCTTATATATAATATTTATCTTTCGTAATGGATGATTCCTTTGTCGAAAGAGAAATTGATTAATATATCTAGTCAATCTTATGCATTATAGGATAATGGGATAATGAATACTATATTATGTGCGATTAAAGATATCAATTTAATCGTAATTGTTACGAATTATTTTGATACACTGTAGACCATAGGATATGTCTTGAAACATGTTCTTCGTTATCTTGGAGATATTAAGAATGAGTTTCTTATTCATGGAGATACAATCCGCAACCATTAGAATCAAATTAAGTTTGAGTCTAATTATGACATTAGATGGTCTATGTCATATAAAGTCCGAAAAGATGCAGTGGGAGTGTCACTGTTGATTCTATTGAATTAGTAGAATTAGTTGTAACTTATGAAGTATTGACTTATGAAGTTGCATAGTGACCTTATAGATTAGAATTTTTGATATTAGTATTGTGTTTGGAGTTGTCTACATAGTGTTTTGGATTTGATATCTAAATACATAGACAATTTAATAGCTATAACACAATATTGATATCGCATCTGAGTCATATTGCTGTAGAACTTGGGTTCTACAAAATATGAATGATGATGGTTAAGGGAAACAATTGGTTTTTTGGACACACTCAATTTGTTATAGTGGACTTATTTGTTGTTGCCTACCTTTTGAGTGCTAGGTGAGCTCTTGAGGGCCATGAGTATGTGATACACATTTAGATGTGTATATGATATTGTGGATTGGCACTAGAGCAGGTGGGAGAAATTGTTAGGGTTGGTGCTCGGAGTGCCAATTCAGATCGTATTTATGTCCGATTCATGAATACGAACAATTCATTTTTCCATAATATTATTTATTTAATGGTAGCACCTCTTTCTTTTATATACATATTCGATCTAATTACGATTAGATATCTAATTATGATTAGATTGAAATTAAATTCGATTTAGTGATACATGTATATTAGACAAAGACCATATGATTTACAATGTAGTGCGCAGTTACAATGTAGTTTATAATTGACATTGGGAAGCGTCACTATAAGTTGTATATCCTTAAATAAAGTTCCTGGTCAAGATTTACTAACACGGGTCGGTTAGTAAAATCTGCTGAGACCAGTACATATCGTATATCGTGCCTGTTGGGTTTTCTAGGTCTTCCCTAGATCAAATTAAGCAATGAAAAAATGTGAATACATCAAAGTAAAGTTGCAGAATACTCACTTTGATCGGCTTTTGCGATGCGAAGAACAACAAAGTTTCTTCATGGATGTCTCGGCCAAGCCCTCCATTTGTGCTCCAAGTGTTTCGATCATGTCTCTCCATTGTGCTCCAAGCTCCAAGCTTTGTGAATGGATTTCATGCTCATGAATGGGTTTCCCTATCACATTTGAATGACCCCTTGGATGTGCTAGCATCATTGAAAAATTTGCCACAAATCTTTCTATTTGCTTCTTCTTGTTCTCGGCCAAGCCAATAACTAATGAGAGAAAATGGATCCAAGGCCGAATGAGGGAGAGAGGAGAGGGAAAAGAAAAAAGTGTGTTGTGTATTTGGTTATTGATTTCAAAAACAAATACCAAAAATCAATTACCATTTTTCTAAATTCAAAATTTTTGTACAAGACTTTAAAGTCTTCAACCACCCCCATCAATCACAAAAAGTGACAAGCATCATATCACTCAAAGTTGATGTGACTTACATCACAAGAATGACTAATGATGTGACGCGTGATGTGACTTATGGGCCCCACTTGATTCTAAATGCGAGGGGTCTCGCAAACACTCCCGGGCTCGGGTTCGCTAATTCTGAATTAACGAATTTTCCGTTGCGACGTAATTAAATCAAATTTAATTAAATAATTATGCCTAGCAAAATTATTATTCACGTCGCTGGCGAATTAATTCTAAATTAACTCGTTTGCCCGAATTAAAATCTAATTTTAATTCCGCGTCGAAATCTAATTTCGTTTAATATATCGAATATATTATTTTATCGATTAATTCCAAATTAATCGTTTTCTCTCTCTATATAATATTTTATCCCAGATAAAATATATCCGTAATTAATCCCAAATTAATTTTCTCTCTCATATAATTAATCTCAGATTAATTATGTGCGAGTCATACATCATCGGTGAATCTTCGGGAAGCGACCCATGAGATCCCCGGATATGTTGGCAGTAAATACGGTCGTCGAACTATCCGAACACGTACGTACCTAGTACTACTTTTTTACCGATTTACAAGATATGGTTGGCTTCTAGCAAAGCACCGCGCCTACCCAATTCTCCAGAAATATTCTTAAAGGAATATGTAATCTATATCAGGCGTAGTATACGTAGTATAGCGTATTGCGATCCAGTATCGGATGTCACGTGCTAGGCCTGGGGGCTGGAATTGTGTCTGCCCCATACGAAGCATATATCGGATCTCTGGTAACTAGTCTCTATAATCGGATAAACATGACCTAGTCATATTATCCCGATAGCTGCAGCATATAAGAGCACCAGTTCCGTATCCTATGTGACCAACATCTTCATATGACTGAAGTGATACTTCCATGTCGACATCACACCCAATACACTACGACTCTCAATATACCCAGAAGAGACTTACACAGAACCTGTTAAAGCCCTGGATGACCAAAACCAAAGTATATTGATTGTCGCAAGTATTAGCGGTGCAAGTCTCAAGTTAAGACCAAATACATCTACCCTGATTCGGACTTCCATAGATACATAGTCATACTACCAATGGAATTCTGAGGGGTCTATCCAGAGCGAAGCTGTTTTCGTACCATCGGTAAACACAACCTCCTATTACACTTGCATAAGTATCCAATACTTAAATATATGTGAACTATGTTGTTATGCTCCCATAACACGAACAAGTGCAATACTAGTCTATTCCGCATTATCGATGTCCAATCTCGATAATACTCCGACTATGGATGTTTTAATGATTAAACCTTCATGGATTGATACTGTCTCGTATCTTATCAATCTGGAACTAATCATATGGACTTTTATCATTTATATATCCCGGTAATCTAATTACAAATGATAAAAGAGCAATTTCCTATGTCACATAATTAATTTGTACAACAACACCATGTTCTGTACAAATAGTGATGATATGGGTCATAATTGTCCAACAATCTCCCACTTGGCCTATAGCCAATCACTCAAGTGTACTACACTTGAACTATGTATGGTTCGCTCAAACTTCTGCTGAGAAAAAACTTTCGTCAGCGGATTTGCAAGATTATCATCTAATGCGATTTATTCGATCATCACATCGCCACGATGTATGATCCGAACGAATCAGATGAATAGTTTAAGTATATACTTGGATCGTTGATGAGACCATTAATTCTTTAGCTTGTGTTGTAGCCTAGCTCAGCTGCTAACAGAACTACTCATAATCTGATTAGGATTATTAAGATCCAAAGTGCTTCTATTGCTGCCTCAGCTGCATCAATATTCTGTTTTTTTTGTTTATTCGGTAACAGTATATTGGTTGGAAGATTTCCAGCTCACTATTCTGTTATTCAAACTATATATAGTACATTTATTACGACTTATAGTCGTTATTGTCGGTTTGGAAACTTACAGCAGTGAACCCAGTCACTTCAAGTTCTCATTCTCCATAGTTTAAGAAAAGCATCATTAGTTCATCTAAGATACGTAAGGATGTTCTTAACATCAATCCAGTAACTATCACTTGGATTGGCCTGATTGTGACTCCATATGCTCAAAGCATATGAGACACCAGGTCGCGTACATATATTTCAATGTACGAGTTCTCGGAGAGTGCCAACAACCTTTAGATCTATCCCAGTAGATCTTTATTCCTAGAATAAAGGTTGTCTCTCCCAAGTATTCTACGGAGAATTTTCATGAAAGCCAAGCTTTCATCGATTGTTTTATGGGAATATCATTCCCAAGAAATGATATATCATCATTATTTAGGACAGTCACTGTCAGTGCGCTCCCACTATCCTCTTTATATACACAAGAATCATTTTCATTTTAAATTAAATCATACACCATTATGATTACATCAAAACGATAATTCCAAGAACGCAATGTTTGCTTCAATCCATAATGGATTGATTTAACTTGCAAACCTTCTTTACTCGTTTTGGTACGATAAAATCGTTAGGATGTTGTAAACATCCTTCAAAAGGTTTCCGTTTAAGGAAAACGATTTTGACGTTCAGCTGCCATATTTCATAAATGAAACATGCAGCATTAGCAAGCATTATCCAAATGGATTTAACCATGGCAACAAGTAAAAGGTTTCGTCGTAATCGACACAATATTGATAACGATACCTTTTCGCTACAAGCCTAGCTTTGTACGTTGGTATGTTGCCATCTATGTTTGTCTTTCTTGAAGACTCATACAGTACCTATAGGCACAATGCCTTCCGGTACATCAACCAGTTTGCATACGTAGTTGATATACATGGAATCCATTTCGGACTTATGGCACTTTGCTATAATAGGGAGTCGATACCTTGTATACCTTCCTCATACGTAGTCAGTTTATCTTCCTCAATAAGATTGACATCTTTACGAGGTGAGATCAGAAACCCATACCTCCCAGGTTGTTTTCTGACTCTCTCCGACTTACGCGGTTCTTGTGTATTCGAAGATTGTGGTACAGTTTCATCATTGATGAACTGTTTGTGTTCCATTAGGACTCGGTGCCAGGAACAGTATTACTCCATTTTTCATCGAGTTTTACTTTCCTCCCACTTACCACTACATATAGGTATTCCTCTTAGGAAAACCGCATGGCGAGCAACAATTACATTATTCCCCTGTGAGTTGTATAAGTACTATACTTTGGTTTCCCAAGGATAACCTACAAATTAGGCACTTATCCGATTTGGGTTTTAGTTTGGCATCATCCAAATATATGCCCAACATTCCCAAATCTTCAGGAATGAGAAAACCTTGTTTCTTTCCTGTTCATATCTAATATGAAGTCTGTCAAACAGATTTTCATGGAACCTTATTCAAAATAAGTATTACAATGTTTAATGCGTATCCCTAGAAGGAAAATGGTAGCTCAGATCGACTCATAATTTAACCTTATCATGTCCAACAAAATTTGGTTTCTCCGTTCGATAACACCGCTCAAATTGAGGTGTTTCGGGAGGAGTCCACTATGAAAGAATACTATAGTCTTTCAGGTTATTGAGAAACTTATTGCTTAAGTATTTTCCATCATAGTCCAATCGTGATGTATTAATACTCTATTCGATCTGTCTGTCTACTTCGTGTTGAAACTCTTTTAATTTATTAAAAGTTTCCGATTTATGTTTCACAATAAACACATTACCATAACGCGATGCCACATCCGTAAAGGTTACCAAATCAGATCTAGATTTTCTGTAATTTTGGTGATGAAAATAATGTTGCATAAGTGTATTGGATGTGTTTTGGGCATTGGAACAATTGCCGGAAATTGTTTCAGAGATGAAATATGCAAAAACGGTGAAAAACGGCGTTACCAGCTGACTTTTGAGCCAACCGGGTGACGGCTACCCAAACAGTGAATTGGTCACTGTTTGGGCAGCCCATGAACTGCCCTAGTACTGTTGGGGCTGACCTGGGTAGCCCTAATGTTCATTGGGTGGTCGGTTCGGTCAGAAACGTGTTTTATGCCATTTTGTAGAAAAACGCTTTCTTAAAAGTTTCACGATGTTTCTTAACTATTTATGTCGTTATTTGATATCGAATAAATATGTTTAGGTGAAATATGAATGAATTATTCATATTGGATATTGAATAATTTATTCGGCAATTTAAAAAGTTTTAAAATTACGATTTCACCCGAACCGCGAGCTTCCGATGCGCCCGCGCCAAAACCCTGACATAAACAACAATCACAAAATCAAAAAACTCTTATCTCAAAAGTATATATTTCAACTCGTATTTGAAGTAAAATGAAGAAACATAATATTAGACTAAGGATTTCATTAAAAAAATTGAAGCTAACTAAACAAATTAAAGAATTTGTACCTTGTAAACTCAAAAAAAAAAATTTGCTCAATTGGAGGCGCAACTGTTGTTGCTATGTTTTAGGAGCAGTTTCAGATCTTTCAGTTTTAGGGTTACCGATCGTATTATTATTGGACAAAATATGACGGTTATTAATAAATAACTATCATATTTGTGTTTGAAAAAAGTTGATGATTTTTACTAAATAACTGTAATATCCTGAATATTTTCAGAACGGTTCTCGAAGATTTTCGAATTGAAGTTTAGAATTTGGAACGGGATGCTATTTGAAAATAAGAGTTTATGTATTGGAAAATAGATCAGAGTGTTTTAAAATGAAACTTTATCGCGTTGAAAAATGCATGGTTTCGAGAACCAGTTACGCGATTCATGTTTATATCATTATACGCGTAAAAGTTTGATGATTCAGCTATAAAGATAGAAAATAAACTCCGATTGAGCTGATTCCAAACCATTAAACTCGTTTTTCTGAGACGAACAACTTTCATGTTGAACACGTTTCAAAATTTTCACATGAAGGTCCTTAATTATGAGAATTACTTAAATGGTCCATGAATAAGGACCAAAGTGCAAAATCGTGGGGGCCTAGTGGTAATTTTCGAAATTTTTCTATATAAACCTCGAATTTCTAGAAATTACGAAAATTACATATGTTTTTTAAATCACACGCACACATCCCCGTCTCCTAATAGATTTAGAGATGACTTCGACGAGCCGACGGCCAGCCGGCCATCGCGTCGATGCCAGAAGGAGCGTTCGACCGCCCTGGGTCCAACGATGGCTGGCGTTGATGCAGAAACTGCCGGCAACGGCCAGAAATGGAGGTAAAGACGTGCGACTATGGGTCTCTCGATTCTGGCTCATTGCTCTGTTTTAAGGCCCGAGCCACCCGCCAAATCAAAGCTCTCGGAGAGTACTACAAGATAACAGTGATGATTTTTCCGATCCATGCTTGGTTGCACGCGAAACGAGGAAGGAAGATTCTGATGAATAGTGACCCACTGTGATCAGTAGCTCCGATTGGAATTCCGTCGATTCCAGCGAATTCGCGGGATCGTTTGGAGTCTGTATATGCCCTCGAAATATCGGTAAGACATCCCGGTAAAAAATCGCTAATTTCATATTTTCCACTAAATATTCGGATGTATCCAGTAGCTTCGTAGAGTAGCATAATGATATATATTCAATTGAGTATTAGTATATTGAATATTTACAATTGGTAGAATCCGAGTGCAAACGGAATGAGTTTGATCGATGTGATAAAATATGTAAATTTTCGATAAAAGTTGGTTTTCCGTGTATTAATATGTTTTGATCGTAATGATGGAAATGAGTCATATATGATGATAGGATAGTGTTTAGATAAATTCAAGTAGGTTTGAAGGGCTCGAGACTCTTTCGCAGCGTTTACGAAAACTTTTTCGGAAGATTTTCCAAAAATGCTTAAACCGGGGATTTAAGTGAACTAGTGGTTTGTAATAGTTTTTATTGATATTTTAAGAGTAATGGAACTGAAAACATTGAAATCACACTTGATTTGGTTGTCTCGGAATGATCCAGATTTTTATCGTAGTTAAGTCGAGAATACCATAAATCGCGATTCTGACGGCTTTTCGCCATTTGGTTTGATAGATGTGACTAGGACCTGGAGTGCTCGCGAAGCCAGGTAAGTTACCCATGCGATGTGTTCTCAAACTGTTCTTTTCATGCTTTATATATATATATATGATTGAATGGTTTAGGATAGTTAAAGATGGGTTTGAGAAAGGACTTTGAGGTCGGGTATATTTGAGATAGTGGGCTATCACAGGTACAGACTCTCGTTATTGCTATAATATGAAGTAAAATGTTTAATGATGTTGATGTCTATTGATGCATGTGAGTGTTTGAATATGTAATAGTATGTCTATGTATATATAAATGAATAAGTACATGAATAACCATTGATACATGTATTTGAATATGTATATGATGATAAGCTACGGACAATTTGAGTATACGTGATCGTTAATGGAATAGGTTTGTTATTGATTCTTACAAGTGATTTATTTGTATAGAGGTTGGAATAATGAAGTGTGATGAGAAATGAGGTATAAGCTAAGTCATTCCTGAATAGGTATGTTCAAACAATGAACTTTAGTATCAGATATTTTCAGATACAAACTCGAAATTTGAGTGTGTTTGATCGCTAAGGGAAAAAAATGAAAGTTGTTAAAGATAAAGTGTTTGAATCAGTAGTAATGTGTATAGTCATATGTATGTGTATGAGTGTTTGGATGATGACTTGGGGTGTTTATCATGTATGTGTTTGTGTATAGGGAATCATATGATGAGTTTATGTTATATGGTATGAGCGCATGTGTGTATGTTTAATTGGATGATTCGTGGTGTAGTAGTTGAGCTGGTTAGGAATCCGTTCGGACGAAATTCATCTCATACATATTCTAAAATAGGTAATGAGTCTCGTACGAGTATTATATGAGTAAGCCAGTCATATGTATGTATTGTTTGATGGTATGTTCTTTGATGTATTGATTGTTATGTGTGCTTTGTGGTTGGTTGCATTATGATTGTATGTGTGACTGTGTGTATGTATGTGTATGGTAGAACTCGTAGAATATATGGATAGTGTATGCTTATGTGAAATGAATTAATTAATTAATTTGAAAGCTAATGTAAGTATTAGATGTTATAAAACATGTTTGTTAAGTTGTATTGTTGTGTATGTATATGTGTAAACTTAGGAATTATTTTTACATGTATATAAGATAGGTGTGTCACGGTGTGTGTAAATGCATATGAATCCTGAATGTTAAGTCATTGAGGAAGTTTGCATTGAATTGAAAGAGTTTGTTTCAAAATGAAGAAAGTTTGTTTAACTTGTCGATTTGATGATATTTCAAATATGGATATTTGTGATAATGGGTATATATATGACTTTATGTTTCATGTGATTGAAGTGAGATTGATGTTAACGATATACTCTATGATATTTGAGCCTTGCTTTGTATGTTTTGAACATTAGCTATGAGATTGACACACATGTAGACATGTTAATATGAAAATTTGACATGAGTTAATAATAAAGGATAATAAAAAGCTAGTAGTTTCGAACTTATAACAATTTAGTAATTCAGTTAATCTGTTGATATGTTTGACTTGTTTGTTGTAATACTAGCATGGTTACTTACTGAGTTTTTAAAACTCACACCCAACCAGTTTGCTAGTTTTGCAGGTTGGCTTTCAGGTGGGTCAACCACTTCAGCTTTAGAAGTCATGCTCGAGACGCGGATCACCCAAGCGGCAGTCACCCTCGCAAGTGTCCTGGGAGAAGTTTAGAAGTTTAAGAAGTTTATGATATTTGGTTATTGCTTTATTTTTCATGCTGAGCACACTGTTTGTATATATATTAAGTAAATGTTTTGATTGTTTATGATGTGGTGGGCACAGAGCCATTGAGTGCTGATAGATGATGTGGGCGGAGCCCTTATGATATGATTTTGATGAGATTTGTGTGGACCTGAGGTCCTTTTATTTGTTTGATGTCTTCTTAGATTCCCTTTGATGCTGGACTGTGATCCAAGTTATCCAGTTTTATGATACATCATGCTGAATTTTCGGTAAATTCAGAGGCTTATGGAGATGAGTTAATCATGTCTCCTGCCGGTAGCATCCTGCCTCTGACGGGGTGTTACAATAACCGTCATATTTGTAGAATTTTTTTGACTATTATTACAAAATAAACGTCATAGTTTTCTAGTACATTTAATGACGGTCATATAAAAAAAGTCATTAAATTATTTTGAGAAATAACGTCGGTTATGTCTATGAACCGTCATTGTTACTAACTTAGGATAATTAATGACATTTATTTTTTTAAACCGTCATTTTTTATTGTAATTTATGACGGTTGTGTTAATAACCGTCATTATTATTTTTTTAATGTCGATTTTTCAATTAACTGTCATAAATTATCCGTCATCTTTATGCAATTTTAGAGTAGTGTCCCAAAATTATACAGTCAATATAATCAATATAGTGTGTGTATATATAGAAGTATAAAATGACACGTGCAAATTCTAAAATGTATGTATGTATGTGTCGATTCGTAAAAGACTAGCTAGCACATGAAAACAACGTACAAATTACATATAGTATATAACATTGATTAGGAAAATGTTTGTCCAATATATTCACAAATAGAAAATGTTTCTTTTCCTTTTTCTCCACCTTTTTTCACGTCTAGCTATGAGTAAATGCGCTTTTAGTTTCCAAATTATCAATCTATTATTAAGTTATTTCGTATTTTTTTTTAAAATATCCAAAATGTTTTCATGATATATCTTTTGTTATTAAAATTTATTTTATTTTTTCTATTTTTTTATTTATGGATTGCATGTCAAATTTGTTTGAATTATAAGAAAATTAGAGTTACTCTTGAAAAAGTTAAATCCAAAGCTCTGAAAGTGACCGGAGGAAATGTTTGGCTAGTTTTTGAAAATACGGAACTGGTAGGTAATTGGCGACCCTTTAAGCGTAACTCAACTGCCTGCCATTAATGTGCTTTCGCGCCCGCAGTCACTTGAGTTTGAATAATAATAATAGGAGACAATCAATTGACAGAGGCATATATATAAGCTAGTCGGGACAGTTGCTTCCACTCAATCAAAAATTTGTTATCAAAATATATCATATAAATTAATGATAAATATATTTTTTTAAATAAAATAATTTTACCTTACCTCTACTTAAATATAGAGATTCTACTTTTTATAAAAATCAAATTTTATTACACTAAACTAATTTAGTTACTCCACCACTAGGGCAATAGTTGTATTAAATTTATAGGTGATATTTTTTTATCTCCATCCAAACCTTTTAATGAAAGAAAATAAGGTAATTAACTCAAATCAGGGGTGGCAAAACGAATTGACGAATCGAATTTATATGGAATTCTAAACGAATCGAATCAAAATGTGATGGATTCGTATTCGATTCGTTTATTAAATGAATCATAATATCATGATTCGTATTCGATTCGTTAATTAAACGAATCAAATACGAATATTCGTTTAGTCATAATATTATTAAATAACACAAATTACTGTAATTTATTTACATTAATTCTTCATAAATATACAAATGTGAAATACGTAATTAATATATTTACTAAAAATAACTCATCAAATATCGACAATATTATTTTTTCAATGGTAATTAGCCATAATTTCTATAATCTTAATTGAAAAATAACAATAACTAGTAAAAGAAAAAAATAATAAAACGAATCTTAAACGAATCAATGAGCTTAAATCCGTATTCGATTCGTTTAATAAACGAATTGAATTGAATTGACCAATTTATTAAACAAATCCATTTTCTCAAACTCGCTTTAAAACGAAAAGCGTCGAAACGAACGAATAAATAAATTATAACCCAAATTGACATCCCTAACTCAAATCCTAGAAAATAGAATATAAACCAAAATATTAATTAACCGTAATTGTGAACATTTGCATGCATTGTTTTTGCTATAATGATGGTTACTTTAAATTAAAAAATAGGCAACTTTTGCAGTTGCAAATTGGAATAAAAAAGTGATTCTACTTTGTACCTTTATTCATTCCATATAAATCCAAGTCATTTCAGGGATTCTTTAGTTTTCATCTCAACTTTCTGTTTGTGGGCATTGTATGAAAATCAAAGGATTGAAATTATAACTTAAATACATTATATATGCGACGATCTTAAACTTTTATATATATTATATATTATATATATTAATTATATTAATTATATATATAAAATTTCTCCTATAGGGATGTCTGTATGAATTTTCATGTGAATGTATAAATTACTAGTTTTCTATTGCGTATTATTAATATTTTGCGTGCATCCGCACGCAAAATTCGTACGGACATCCGCGTAAATAAATAAATAATTATATATGTATTATAATTTATGCGGATCGGTGCATTAATACTGGACAAAAAAGAAAGTTTGCATTGCCTTTGCATGTGAATGAAGAAAGTTAACAAATATTTGCTGGACTTTATTGAATACATGACAAAGCTTTTGCAAATTTTGATTGCACTAAAAGGAATTTTTTTTTTCAAAACATCATGTGATTACTGAAATAGATAATTAACTGTAATTGAATTTGGATATATATATATATATATATATATTTCAATAAAAGATGGTCAATCTATCAATTTAAGATGTGATATGATATGACATGTTGGTTCAGTTATTACCATATATTGACGCATCGGGGATCGACCTGCCATGTCAGGTCACAGATTCGACCTTCCCGATCAGGTCGCGAGGTTCAACCTTCCTGGAAAGGTCACGGTGGGTTGATGGGGCAATGCCCCATGTGGGGGCTCGGGGGGCAACGTCCCTGAAACAAAAATGAAATTCAAAGGTAAAATTAACCGAAATAATTGATTTCGTGTGTTCTGGAACGAAAAGGACATTGTGCCTTATATTGTTACGATAATGGGTAATCATTGGTGCGATAATGAGAGACAGAGACATAAGTTGCATTTTGACTCATATTGTCACGACAATGGTTACTCATTGATGCGACAATGAGACGCTGATACAAAAGGACTCTCGGACTTGTACTGTTGCGCCAATGAGTAGTCATTGTCGTGACAATATGAAGTTCGTGCATATTATCGCGACAATGGGACGCTGGTTCAGAAAAACATGACTAAAAAGTACGTCTTTTGGAGGCAAATCTTGGTTGCCTATAAATAGGTATGAAAATGATTCATCAGTATCTGGATCAAAACATCATGTGATTACTGAAATAGATAATTAACTGTAATTGAATATGGATATATATATATATATATATATATATAGTTAGGGATATGCCCTATACCCAACTTGTGGATGGGCTATATGTACATGTATTTGTAATATTTTCATTAATTAATAAAATGACAATCTTTATTATACGTGTCTTACATAAATTATATGAAATCATCAAACACTGTAATAAAGCCATTTGAGTAATAAGATGATGGCTTCCACGCCTTATGAGAATCATTACTCTCAAACGTTCCTAGTCATAATTTTGTGAATAATCTGGGCGTTTACAAAGCGGAGAGACTAGCATGATGATATGATCCGCCCTTAAGTGGGGTAGCCGATCTCATAGGCTACTAGCGGAGATTCGTCCGCTTGGTGTATCATATAGATGCATGAGTTGCTTGTGTCCATCGAACTGACCGCTGAAAGTTTTCACATGGAGTGTTTATCCCATGTGTCTGTGAGAACTTTCATGTATCGATTGTATGACTAGTCCTTAGACTTGAGGTCTTTACAATCTTATGTGTTGATCAAATAACTTTGACATTCTCCTTCCCTGGTTCAAAAGATCCGGTCATAAGGGTATGATTGGGTCATTTGTTGAAACACATGAAGTTTGTAAAGATACAACAGAGAATCGCCACTCTCTCGGATAATATTTTCTTATAAGAGTAGTATTCCAGTTCGCGGGTTGATATGTGTCATCAGTGCTTAAGATTGTGGCCGCATCGGAAGAATCATGTGAGATTCTTGGGTTAGCACGATTCATGACACTATCAACATCATACCTTTGACTATATGGGTAGACATTTTCCATACCCTAGGTCAAACAGTGGGGATACAGTGAGGCGATGGACCGTATCATATGTAAATCGCATACATAATGGGTATATATCTTTCCTTCTCATTTGGGGGCCTTGGCATGTTTTTAGATGTCAACCTTGGTCATTGAAATGGAACGACCATCTGATTGGAGGATAATTTATGTTCGATTAAATTATCACGATTCATTTCATGTCCAACTTGAGGGGAACCCAAAAGGTCACACACAACAAAGTCGAAATCAATGGTTAACAGTGCACAGTACAAATTTAACAGTGCAAGTACAAATTTAACAGCATATATGATTGCTGTAGGAATTGTTCAAAATGGTTCAATGTGTTTAATTATTGAACAGATCATTTATGAGGTTCTAAAGTGGCTTAGGGATTGGTGAATGGCGATATGGGCCACTTTGGAATTGGAAAAAAAAAAAATCTGTGTTTTTTATTATTTTTATTTGTTTTGAATTCCAATTCGGCCCAAACTCTTATTAGGGTTCTTATAATCTCATTAAACCACTATATTAAGATCCAATGGCTAAGATTTAATTAGCATTTCATATCTTGGGTTTATATAAGTGAGCAACTCTAAAGTTTAAGAGTAAGCCACTGATTTTGAGGATCCTTAAGTCTAATTAACTAGAGGAATCTCAAGTTAAAAGTTTTGAGGTATTTGCCTAGGCTAGCACCAAGGGCAAAATACCCGTGCACTCAAGGCGTAGTCTTACCGTTGAGTTTTGGCTTTGGTGTGTGCACCTTTGGAGGCCACACACTTGGGTGGCTCTTTGGAACGTGGAAGAGCTTGCTGAGTTCGAGAAAAGCTTGTAGATTGGAGGGAGGACTGGAGGAGTCTTCGGTTCAAGTAAGTCTTTTTTTATTTATTTTAATTAGAGTTCTTATGATAATTAGCATGTTTAGGTTTATGTTCTTTGCATGTTTTATGAGTTTTTATGCTTAGAATATATAGTAACATGCCTAGGCTTTTAGAATAATCAAAACAAATGGGTCTTGGGCAAAGAGATAGCGGCATCATAATTTTTTTAATTTTCCGCTGCGCACTCGCGGCCGCTTCCCAACAGTGGTATCAGCGCGCCGTTTTTGTTTTGATTATTTCTCTCTCATTTGAACTCGAAATTGGGTGTGTAAAAGCTCGTTGGAAAGCTAACACCCTGAACTTACTTTTAGGCATAAGTTTTGCATGATTTGGTTAAGATTTGAATTATGAAATGCATTTAAAGTTCACACATCTGTAAAAAAAAATGTGAATAGTAAATTTATTTGATTAAAATAAAATACAATATCATAATTAAATATTAATCAAAGTTATTTAATGCCTAAAATAATTCCAACATATAAAACTCTTATGCTTGATGTTCTATGTATGATTAGAATTGGCATGATTATTTTAGGGTGCAAGCATCTAGAGACTTTCTAAGAAAATATAGAGTGTATTGTTTATCCCTTAACTAAGTAATTATTCCGTGATGAACTTAGAGATTTATTACCTTTAAGGTTTATAAATATAAATCACTTGTTTATAATAAAAGACATTATAAAAGATACAAGTGGGGTGGGACCAAGGCGTTAATAAAACTTTCCAAACTAAAGTTAATTTAACCAAGGTATTACTAGAGTTAGATAATGATTTGGTGTTCCTTCCTTCACTCCTTTTTATAGCCAAAAGGAAAAGCTGTGAAGACATGTAGATAATCATTTACTCAAAGCTTACCTTAAAGCATATTTAAAATGTTGGACTAATTTGGAGGATCTATTGTTTTATCCATCACCAAGGCAATAAGAGCCTAAGAGGTAAGGGTATTTAAGAGAGTTCGCTCCACCCTCCCTCTGGGAATTTTCAATGGAGGAATCCATTTGACAGTTATTCACTTAAACTTGCTAAAATCCTCAATAATAATTTAAGTCTAAAATTTGCCTCCCATTGTAAGTATAGACCCAAAGGGCTTAAACCGTATTGCAGGACTAGGCTTTATCAGACTGACCAATACCAATTTATCCCTAATCATACTATTGACAAAGGTGTGACTTTTCTGAGTCATAAGACGCAACGACCCTTAGGCATGGTCTTATAACTTAGTGGCAAAGATTGGGTGTCCACAAGGACTAGCATAAGCTATGGCATGTTTGATTGCCCAAACCAATGATCAAGGAATTGTGATTTATATCATAAATTGATTGGGAACTTACCTAATTATCGTATTTTATAACGACTGGCCCTAGTCGGAGTTATGAAATGATGATAATGGGATCCTTGCCCACAAGAAATCCATCATATTGGGTTGTTGATGCGTTTGCTTAAAATTTTAAAACAATTGAGTGAGAGCAACTTCATAATTTAAAAGCCCATGTTATTATGAAACATAATGAAAACATATTCCTAATTTTAACATTCTCTCTTAACAGATGGGTTAAAATATTTCAAACATTCAAATGGAAAACAGAGTATCACTTCATTCCATCATTGATGAGCGTAATCTCAATGGGACAACTACAATGACTGGTTTAGAAACT